>JBBELK010001388.1:0-45871 GCA_037783545.1 Henricia sp. BOLD:AAB3569
TCAATTTTTTAGGACAAGTGCGCAATATAGAGTCTTTGGAGCATGCAAAATTTGAAGTTCGTCGGAACATTTTTCGACCTCCAAATTTGCCGACGTTTGGACCACACTTTGACCAAAATCCCGTCCCAAACTGGGCCGTGTCAACGACAGTCCGAAGGACTGAGCATGCGCACGAGTCAGGAGTACACCAAAGAGGTGTGTACAGACAGCCACAGGTTGCGGGAGCATCCAGGAAGCGCCTACCCCTTTTTTTTCTAAACTCTGAAATTTCTCTGCCATTTCCCGGCGAAAGTCTGTCAATTTTTTAGGACAAGTGCGCAATATAGAGTCTTTGGAGCATGAAAAATTTGAAGTTCGTCGGAACATTTTTCGACCTCCAAATTTGCCGACGTTTGGACCACACTTTGACCAAAATCCCGTCCCAAACTGGGCCGTGTCAACGACAGTCCGAAGGACTGAGCATGCGCACGAGTCAGGAGTACACCAAAGAGGTGTGTACAGACACCCACAGGTTGCGGGAGCATCCAGGAAGCGCCAACCCCTTTTTTTTCTAAACTCTGAAATTTCTCTGCCATTTCCCGGCGAAAGTCTGTAAATTTTTTAGGACAAGTTCGCAATATAGAGTCTTTGGAGCATGCAAAATTTGAAGTTCGTCGGAACATTTTTTGACCTCCAAATTTGCCGACGTTTGGACCACACTTTGACCAAAATCCCGTCCCAAACTGGGCCGTGTCAACGACAGTCCGAAGGACTGAGCATGCGCACGAGTCAGGAGTACACCAAAGAGGTGTGTACAGACAGCCACAGGTTGCGGGAGCATCCAGGAAGCGCCAACCCCTTTTTTTTCTAAACTCTGAAATTTATCTGCCATTTCCCGGCGAAAGTCTGTCAATTTTTTAGGACAAGTGCGCAATATAGAGTCTTTGGAGCATGCAAAATTTGAAGTTCGTCGGAACATTTTTCGACCTCCAAATTTGCCGACGTTTGGACCACACTTTGACCAAAATCCCGTCCCAAACTGGGCCGTGTCAACGACAGTCCGAAGGACTGAGCATGCGCACGAGTCAGGAGTACACCAAAGAGGTGTGTACAGACAGCCACAGGTTGCGGGAGCATCCAGGAAGCGCCAACCCCTTTTTTTTCTAAACTCTGAAATTTATCTGCCATTTCCCGGCGAAAGTCTGTCAATTTTTTAGGACAAGTGCGCAATATAGAGTCTTTGGAGCATGCAAAATTTGAAGTTCGTCGGAACATTTTTCGACCTCCAAATTTGCCGACGTTTGGACCACACTTTGACCAAAATCCCGTCCCAAACTGGGCCGTGTCAACGACAGTCCGAAGGACTGAGCATGCGCACGAGTCAGGAGTACACCAAAGAGGTGTGTACAGACAGCCACAGGTTGCGGGAGCATCCAGGAAGCGCCAACCCCTTTTTTTTCTAAACTCTGAAATTTCTCTGCCATTTCCCGGCGAAAGTCTGTCAATTTTTTAGGACAAGTGCGCAATATAGAGTCTTTGGAGCATGAAAAATTTGAAGTTCGTCGGAACATTTTTCGACCTCCAAATTTGCCGACGTTTGGACCACACTTTGACCAAAATCCCGTCCCAAACTGGGCCGTGTCAACGACAGTCCGAAGGACTGAGCATGCGCACGAGTCAGGAGTACACCAAAGAGGTGTGTACCGACAGCCACAGGTTGCGGGAGCAACCAGGAAGCGCCAACCCCTTTTTTTTCTAAACTCTGAAATTTCTCTGCCATTTCCCGGCGAAAGTCTGTCAATTTGTTAGGACAAGTGCGCAATATAGAGTCTTTGGAGCATGCAAAATTTGAAGTTCGTCGGAACATTTTTCGACCTCCAAATTTGCCGACGTTTCGACCACACTTTGACCAAAATCCCGTCCCAAACTGGGCCGTGTCAACGACAGTCCGAAGGACTGAGCATGCGCACGAGTCAGGAGTACACCAAAGAGGTGTGTACAGACAGCCACAGGTTGCGGGAGCATCCAGGAAGCGCCAACCCCTTTTTTTTCTAAACTCTGAAATTTCTCTGCCATTTCCCGGCGAAAGTCTGTCAATTTTTTAGGACAAGTGCGCAATATAGAGTCTTTGGAGCATGCAAAATTTGAAGTTCGTCGGAACATTTTTCGACCTCCAAATTTGCCGACGTTTGGACCACACTTTGACCAAAATCCCGTCCCAAACTGGGCCGTGTCAACGACAGTCCGAAGGACTGAGCATGCGCACGAGTCAGGAGTACACCAAAGAGGTGTGTACAGACAGCCACAGGTTGCGGGAGCATCCAGGAAGCGCCAACCCCTTTTTTTTCTAAACTCTGAAATTTCTCTGCCATTTCCCGGCGAAAGTCTGTCAATTTTTTAGGACAAGTGCGCAATATAGAGTCTTTGGAGCATGAAAAATTTGAAGTTCGTCGGAACATTTTTCGACCTCCAAATTTGCCGACGTTTGGACCACACTTTGACCAAAATCCCGTCCCAAACTGGGCCGTGTCAACGACAGTCCGAAGGACTGAGCATGCGCACGAGTCAGGAGTACACCAAAGAGGTGTGTACAGACACCCACAGGTTGCGGGAGCATCCAGGAAGCGCCAACCCCTTTTTTTTCTAAACTCTGAAATTTCTCTGCCATTTCCCGGCGAAAGTCTGTAAATTTTTTAGGACAAGTGCGCAATATAGAGTCTTTGGAGCATGCAAAATTTGAAGTTCGTCGGAACATTTTTCGACCTCCAAATTTGCCGACGTTTGGACCACACTTTGACCAAAATCCCGTCCCAAACTGGGCCGTGTCAACGACAGTCCGAAGGACTGAGCATGCGCACGAGTCAGGAGTACACCAAAGAGGTGTGTACAGACAGCCACAGGTTGCGGGAGCATCCAGGAAGCGCCAACCCCTTTTTTTTCTAAACTCTGAAATTTATCTGCCATTTCCCGGCGAAAGTCTGTCAATTTTTTAGGACAAGTGCGCAATATAGAGTCTTTGGAGCATGCAAAATTTGAAGTTCGTCGGAACATTTTTCGACCTCCAAATTTGCCGACGTTTGGACCACACTTTGACCAAAATCCCGTCCCAAACTGGGCCGTGTCAACGACAGTCCGAAGGACTGAGCATGCGCACGAGTCAGGAGTACACCAAAGAGGTGTGTACAGACAGCCACAGGTTGCGGGAGCATCCAGGAAGCGCCAACCCCTTTTTTTTCTAAACTCTGAAATTTCTCTGCCATTTCCCGGCGAAAGTCTGTCAATTTTTTAGGACAAGTGCGCAATATAGAGTCTTTGGAGCATGAAAAATTTGAAGTTCGTCGGAACATTTTTCGACCTCCAAATTTGCCGACGTTTGGACCACACTTTGACCAAAATCCCGTCCCAAACTGGGCCGTGTCAACGACAGTCCGAAGGACTGAGCATGCGCACGAGTCAGGAGTACACCAAAGAGGTGTGTACAGACAGCCACAGGTTGCGGGAGCATCCAGGAAGCGCCAACCCCTTTTTTTCTAAACTCTGAAATTTCTCTGCCATTTCCCGGCGAAAGTCTGTAATTTTTTTAGGACAAGTGCGCAATATAGAGTCTTTGGAGCATGCAAAATTTGAAGTTCGTCGGAACATTTTTCAACCTCCAAATTTGCCGACGTTTGGACCACACTTTGACCAAAATCCCGTCCCAAACTGGGCCGTGTCAACGACAGTCCGAAGGACTGAGCATGCGCACGAGTCAGGAGTACACCAAAGAGGTGTGTACAGACAGCCACAGGTTGCGGGAGCATCCAGGAAGCGCCAACCCCTTTTTTTTCTAAACTCTGAAATTTATCTGCCATTTCCCGGCGAAAGTCTGTCAATTTTTTAGGACAAGTGCGCAATATAGAGTCTTTGGAGCATGAAAAATTTGAAGTTCGTCGGAACATTTTTCGACCTCCAAATTTGCCGACGTTTGGACCACACTTTGACCAAAATCCCGTCCCAAACTGGGCCGTGTCAACGACAGTCCGAAGGACTGAGCATGCGCACGAGTCAGGAGTACACCAAAGAGGTGTGTACAGACAGCCACAGGTTGCGGGAGCATCCAGGAAGCGCCAACCCCTTTTTTTTCTAAACTCTGAAATTTCTCTGCCATTTCCCGGCGAAAGTCTGTAATTTTTTTAGGACAAGTGCGCAATATAGAGTCTTTGGAGCATGCAAAATTTGAAGTTCGTCGGAACATTTTTCGACCTCCAAATTTGCCGACGTTTGGAACACACTTTGACCAAAATCCCGTCCCAAACTGGGCCGTGTCAACGACAGTCCGAAGGACTGAGCATGCGCACGAGTCAGGAGTACACCAAAGAGGTGTGTACAGACAGCCACAGGTTGCGGGAGCATCCAGGAAGCGCCAACCCCTTTTTTTTCTAAACTCTGAAATTTCTCTGCCATTTCCCGGCGAAAGTCTGTCAATTTTTTAGGACAAGTGCGCAATATAGAATCTTTGGAGCATGCAAAATTTGAAGTTCGTCGGAACATTTTTCGACCTCCAAATTTGCCGACGTTTGGACCACACTTTGACCAAAATCCCGTCCCAAACTGGGCCGTGTCAACGACAGTCCGAAGGACTGAGCATGCGCACGAGTCAGGAGTACACCAAAGAGGTGTGTACAGACAGCCACAGGTTGCGGGAGCATCCAGGAAGCGCCAACCCCCTTTTTTTCTAAACTCTGAAATTTCTCTGCCATTTCCCGGCGAAAGTCTGTCAATTTTTTAGGACAAGTGCGCAATATAGAGTCTTTGGAGCATGCAAAATTTGAAGTTCGTCGGAACATTTTTCGACCTCCAAATTTGCCGACGTTTGGACCACACTTTGACCAAAATCCCGTCCCAAACTGGGCCGTGTCAACGACAGTCCGAAGGACTGAGCATGCGCACGAGTCAGGAGTACACCAAAGAGGTGTGTACAGACAGCCACAGGTTGCGGGAGCAACCAGGAAGCGCCAACCCCTTTTTTTCTAAACTCTGAAATTTCTCTGCCATTTCCCGGCGAAAGTCTGTCAATTTTTTAGGACAAGTGCGCAATATAGAGTCTTTGGAGCATGCAAAATTTGAAGTTCGTCGCAACATTTTTCGACCTCCAAATTTGCCGACGTTTGGACCACACTTTGACCAAAATCCCGTCCCAAACTGGGCCGTGTCAACGACAGTCCGAAGGACTGAGCATGCGCACGAGTCAGGAGTACACCAAAGAGGTGTGTACAGACAGCCACAGGTTGCGGGAGCATCCAGGAAGCGCCAACCCCTTTTTTTTCTAAACTCTGAAATTTCTCTGCCATTTCCCGGCGAAAGTCTGTCAATTTTTTAGGACAAGTGCGCAATATAGAGTCTTTGGAGCATGCAAAATTTGAAGTTCGTCGGAACATTTTTCGACCTCCAAATTTGCCGACGTTTGGACCACACTTTGACCAAAATCCCGTCCCAAACTGGGCCGTGTCAACGACAGTCCGAAGGACTGAGCATGCGCACGAGTCAGGAGTACACCAAAGAGGTGTGTACAGACAGCCACAGGTTGCGGGAGCATCCAGGAAGCGCCAACCCCTTTTTTTTCTAAACTCTGAAATTTCTCTGCCATTTCCCGGCGAAAGTCTGTCATTTTTTTAGGACAAGTGCGCAATATAGAGTCTTTGGAGCATGCACAATTTGAAGTTCGTCGGAACATTTTTCGACCTCCAAATTTGCCGACGTTTGGACCACACTTTGACCAAAATCCCGTCCCAAACTGGGCCGTGTCAACGACAGTCCGAAGGACTGAGCATGCGCACGAGTCAGGAGTACACCAAAGAGGTGTGTACAGACAGCCACAGGTTGCGGGAGCATCCAGGAAGCGCCAACCCCTTTTTTTTCTAAACTCTGAAATTTCTCTGCCATTTCCCGGCGAAAGTCTGTCAATTTTTTAGGACAAGTGCGCAATATAGAGTCTTTGGAGCATGCAAAATTTGAAGTTCGTCGGAACATTTTTCGACCTCCAAATTTGCCGACGTTTGGACCACACTTTGACCAAAATCCCGTCCCAAACTGGGCCGTGTCAACGACAGTCCGAAGGACTGAGCATGCGCACGAGTCAGGAGTACACCAAAGAGGTGTGTACAGACAGCCACAGGTTGCGGGAGCATCCAGGAAGCGCCAACCCCTTTTTTTTCTAAACTCTGAAATTTCTCTGCCATTTCCCGGCGAAAGTCTGTCAATTTTTTAGGACAAGTGCGCAATATAGAGTCTTTGGAGCATGCAAAATTTGAAGTTCGTCGGAACATTTTTCGACCTCCAAATTTGCCGACGTTTGGACCACACTTTGACCAAAATCCCGTCCCAAACTGGGCCGTGTCAACGACAGTCCGAAGGACTGAGCATGCGCACGAGTCAGGAGTACACCAAAGAGGTGTGTACAGACAGCCACAGGTTGCGGGAGCATCCAGGAAGCGCCAACCCCTTTTTTTCTAAACTCTGAAATTTCTCTGCCATTTCCCGGCGAAAGTCTGTCAATTTTTTAGGACAAGTGCGCAATATAGAGTCTTTGGAGCATGCAAAATTTGAAGTTCGTCGGAACAATTTTCGACCTCCAAATTTGCCGACGTTTGGACCACACTTTGACCAAAATCCCGTCCCAAACTGGGCCGTGTCAACGACAGTCCGAAGGACTGAGCATGCGCACGAGTCAGGAGTACACCAAAGAGGTGTGTACAGACAGCCACAGGTTGCGGAAGCATCCAGGAAGCGCCAACCCCTTTTTTTTCTAAACTCTGAAATTTCTCTGCCATTTCCCGGCGAAAGTCTGTCAATTTTTTAGGACAAGTGCGCAATATAGAGTCTTTGGAGCATGCAAAATTTGAAGTTCGTCGGAACATTTTTCGACCTCCAAATTTGCCGACGTTTGGACCACACTTTGACCAAAATCCCGTCCCAAACTGGGCCGTGTCAACGACAGTCCGAAGGACTGAGCATGCGCACGAGTCAGGAGTACACCAAAGAGGTGTGTACAGACAGCCACAGGTTGCGGGAGCATCCAGGAAGCGCCAACCCCTTTTTTTTTTTGACCAAAATCCCGTCCCAAACTGGGCCGTGTCAACGACAGTCCGAAGGACTGAGCATGCGCACGAGTCAGGAGTACACCAAAGAGGTGTGTACAGACAGCCACAGGTTGCGGGAGCATCCAGGAAGCGCCAACCCCTTTTTTTTCTAAACTCTGAAATTTCTCTGCCATTTCCCGGCGAAAGTCTGTCAATTTTTTAGGACAAATGCGCAATATAGAGTCTTTGGAGCATGCACAATTTGAAGTTCGTCGGAACATTTTTCGACCTCCAAATTTGCCGACGTTTGGACCACACTTTGACCAAAATCCCGTCCCAAACTGGGCCGTGTCAACGACAGTCCGAAGGACTGAGCATGCGCACGAGTCAGGAGTACACCAAAGAGGTGTGTACAGACAGCCACAGGTTGCGGGAGCATCCAGGAAGCGCCAACCCCTTTTTTTTCTAAACTCTGGAATTTCTCTGCCATTTCCCGGCGAAAGTCTGTCAATTTTTTAGGACAAGTGCGCAATATAGAGTCTTTGGAGCATGCAAAATTTGAAGTTCGTCGGAACATTTTTCGACCTCCAAATTTGCCGACGTTTGGACCACACTTTGACCAAAATCCCGTCCCAAACTGGGCCGTGTCAACGACAGTCCGAAGGACTGAGCATGCGCACGAGTCAGGAGTACACCAAAGAGGTGTGTACAGACAGCCACAGGTTGCGGGAGCATCCAGGAAGCGCCAACCCCTTTTTTTTCTAAACTCTGAAATTTCTCTGCCATTTCCCCGCGAAAGTGTGTCAATTTTTTAGGACAAGTGCGCAATATAGAGTCTTTGGAGCATGCAAAATTTGAAGTTCGTCGGAACATTTTTCGACCTCCAAATTTGCCGACGTTTGGACCACACTTTGACCAAAATCCCGTCCCAAACTGGGCCGTGTCAACGGCAGTCCGAAGGACTGAGCATGCGCACGAGTCAGGAGTACACCAAAGAGGTGTGTACAGACAGCCACAGGTTGCGGGAGCATCCAGGAAGCGCCAACCCCTTTTTTTTTTTGACCAAAATCCCGTCCCAAACTGGGCCGTGTCAACGACAGTCCGAAGGACTGAGCATGCGCACGAGTCAGGAGTACACCAAAGAGGTGTGTACAGACAGCCACAGGTTGCGGGAGCATCCAGGAAGCGCCAACCCCTTTTTTTTCTAAACTCTGAAATTTCTCTGCCATTTCCCGGCGAAAGTCTGTCAATTTTTTAGGACAAGTGCGCAATATAGAGTCTTTGGAGCATGCAAAATTTGAAGTTCGTCGGAACATTTTTCGACCTCCAAATTTGCCGACGTTTGGACCACACTTTGACCAAAATCCCGTCCCAAACTGGGCCGTGTCAACTACAGTCCGAAGGACTGAGCATGCGCACGAGTCAGGAGTACACCAAAGAGGTGTGTACAGACAGCCACAGGTTGCGGGAGCATCCAGGAAGCGCCAACCCCTTTTTTTTCTAAACTCTGAAATTTCTCTGCCATTTCCCGGCGAAAGTGTGTCAATTTTTTAGGACAAGTGCGCAATATAGAGTCTTTCGAGCATGCAAAATTTGAAGTTCGTCGGAACATTTTTCGACCTCGTGTCAACGACAGTCCGAAGGACTGAGCATGCGCACGAGTCAGGAGTACACCAAAGAGGTGTGTACAGACAGCCACAGGTTGCGGGAGCATCCAGGAAGCGCCAACCCCTTTTTTTCTAAACTCTGAAATTTCTCTGCCATTTCCCGGCGAAAGTCTGTCAATTTTTTAGGACAAGTGCGCAATATAGAGTCTTTGGAGCATGCAAAATTTGAAGTTCGTCGGAACATTTTTCGACCTCCAAATTTGCCGACGTTTGGACCACACTTTGACCAAAATCCCGTCCCAAACTGGGCCGTGTCAACGACAGTCCGAAGGACTGAGCATGCGCACGAGTCAGGAGTACACCAAAGAGGTGTGTACAGACAGCCACAGGTTGCGGGAGCATCCAGGAAGCGCCAACCCCTTTTTTTTCTAAACTCTGAAATTTCTCTGCCATTTCCCGGCGAAAGTGTGTCAATTTTTTAGGACAAGTGCGCAATATAGAGTCTTTGGAGCATGCAAAATTTGAAGTTCGTCGGAACATTTTTCGACCTCCAAATTTGCCGACGTTTGGACCACACTTTGACCAAAATCCCGTCCCAAACTGGGCCGTGTCAACGACAGTCCGAAGGACTGAGCATGCGCACGAGTCAGGAGTACACCAAAGAGGTGTGTACAGACAGCCACAGGTTGCGGGAGCATCCAGGAAGCGCCAACCCCTTTTTTTTCTAAACTCTGAAATTTCTCTGCCATTTCCCGGCGAAAGTCTGTCAATTTTTTAGGACAAGTGCGCAATATAGAGTCTTTGGAGCATGCAAAATTTGAAGTTCGTCGGAACATTTTTCGACCTCCAAATTTGCCGACGTTTGGACCACACTTTGACCAAAATCCCGTCCCAAACTGGGCCGTGTCAACGACAGTCCGAAGGACTGAGCATGCGCACGAGTCAGGAGTACACCAAAGAGGTGTGTACAGACAGCCACAGGTTGCGGGAGCATCCAGGAAGCGCCAACCCCTTTTTTTTCTAAACTCTGAAATTTCTCTGCCATTTCCCGGCGAAAGTCTGTCAATTTTTTAGGACAAGTGCGCAATATAGAGTCTTTGGAGAATGCAAAATTTGAAGTTCGTCGGAACATTTTTCGACCTCCAAATTTGCCGACGTTTGGACCACACTTTGACCAAAATCCCGTCCCAAACTGGGCCGTGTCAACGACAGTCCGAAGGACTGAGCATGCGCACGAGTCAGGAGTACACCAAAGAGGTGTGTACAGACAGCCACAGGTTGCGGGAGCATCCAGGAAGCGCCAACCCCTTTTTTTTCTAAACTCTGAAATTTCTCTGCCATTTCACGGCGAAAGTCTGTCAATTTTTTAGGACAAGTGCGCAATATAGAGTCTTTGGAGCATGCAAAATTTGAAGTTCGTCGGAACATTTTTCGACCTCCAAATTTGCCGACGTTTGGACCACACTTTGACCAAAATCCCGTCCCAAACTGGGCCGTGTCAACGACAGTCCGAAGGACTGAGCATGCGCACGAGTCAGGAGTACACCAAAGAGGTGTGTACAGACAGCCACAGGTTGCGGGAGCATCCAGGAAGCGCCAACCCCTTTTTTTTCTAAACTCTGAAATTTCTCTGCCATTTCCAGGCGAAAGTCTGTCAATTTTTTAGGACAAGTGCGCAATATAGAGTCTTTGGAGCATGCAAAATTTGAAGTTCGTCGGAACATTTTTCGACCTCGTGTCAACGACAGTCCGAAGGACTGAGCATGCGCACGAGTCAGGAGTACACCAAAGAGGTGTGTACAGACAGCCACAGGTTGCGGGAGCATCCAGGAAGCGCCAACCCCTTTTTTTTCTAAACTCTGAAATTTCTCTGCCATTTCCCGGCGAAAGTCTGTAAATTTTTTAGGACAAGTGCGCAATATAGAGTCTTTGGAGCATGCAAAATTTGAAGTTCGTCGGAACATTTTTCGACCTCCAAATTTGCCGACGTTTGGACCACACTTTGACCAAAATCCCGTCCCAAACTGGGCCGTGTCAACGACAGTCCGAAGGACTGAGCATGCGCACGAGTCAGGAGTACACCAAAGAGGTGTGTACAGACAGCCACAGGTTGCGGGAGCATCCAGGAAGCGCCAACCCCTTTTTTTTCTAAACTCTGAAATTTCTCTGCCATTTCCCGGCGAAAGTCTGTCAATTTTTTAGGACAAGTGCGCAATATAGAGTCTTTGGAGAATGCAAAATTTGAAGTTCGTCGGAACATTTTTCGACCTCCAAATTTGCCGACGTTTGGACCACACTTTGACCAAAATCCCGTCCCAAACTGGGCCGTGTCAACGACTGTCCGAAGGACTGAGCATGCGCACGAGTCAGGAGTACACCAAAGAGGTGTGTACAGACAGCCACAGGTTGCGGGAGCATCCAGGAAGCGCCAACCCCTTTTTTTTTCTAAACTCTGAAATTTCTCTGCCATTTCACGGCGAAAGTCTGTCAATTTTTTAGGACAAGTGCGCAATATAGAGTCTTTGGAGCATGCAAAATTTGAAGTTCGTCGGAACATTTTTCGACCTCCAAATTTGCCGACGTTTGGACCACACTTTGACCAAAATCCCGTCCCAAACTGGGCCGTGTCAACGACAGTCCGAAGGACTGAGCATGCGCACGAGTCAGGAGTACACCAAAGAGGTGTGTACAGACAGCCACAGGTTGCGGGAGCATCCAGGAAGCGCCAACCCCTTTTTTTTCTAAACTCTGAAATTTCTCTGCCATTTCCAGGCGAAAGTCTGTCAATTTTTTAGGACAAGTGCGCAATATAGAGTCTTTGGAGCATGCAAAATTTGAAGTTCGTCGGAACATTTTTCGACCTCGTGTCAACGACAGTCCGAAGGACTGAGCATGCGCACGAGTCAGGAGTACACCAAAGAGGTGTGTACAGACAGCCACAGGTTGCGGGAGCATCCAGGAAGCGCCAACCCCTTTTTTTTCTAAACTCTGAAATTTCTCTGCCATTTCCCGGCGAAAGTCTGTAAATTTTTTAGGACAAGTGCGCAATATAGAGTCTTTGGAGCATGCAAAATTTGAAGTTCGTAGGAACATTTTTCGACCTCCAAATTTGCCGACGTTTGGACCACACTTTGACCAAAATCCCGTCCCAAACTGGGCCGTGTCAACGACAGTCCGAAGGACTGAGCATGCGCACGAGTCAGGAGTACACCAAAGAGGTGTGTACAGACAGCCACAGGTTGCGGGAGCATCCAGGAAGCGCCAACCCCTTTTTTTTCTAAACTCTGAAATTTCTCTGCCATTTCCCGGCGAAAGTCTGTCAATTTTTTAGGACAAGTGCGCAATATAGAGTCTTTGGAGCATGCAAAATTTGAAGTTCGTCAGAACATTTTTCGACCTCGTGTCAACGACAGTCCGAAGGACTGAGCATGCGCACGAGTCAGGAGTACACCAAAGAGGTGTGTACAGACAGCCACAGGTTGCGGGAGCATCCAGGAAGCGCCAACCCCTTTTTTTTTCTAAACTCTGAAATTTCTCTGCCATTTCCCGGCGAAAGTCTGTCAATTTTTTAGGACAAGTGCGCAATATAGAGTCTTTGGAGCATGCAAAATTTGAAGTTCGTCGGAACATTTTTCGACCTCCAAATTTGCCGACGTTTGGACCACACTTTGACCAAAATCCCGTCCCAAACTGGGCCGTGTCAACGACAGTCCGAAGGACTGAGCATGCGCACGAGTCAGGAGTACAACAAAGAGGTGTGTACAGACAGCCACAGGTTGCGGGAGCATCCAGGAAGCGCCAACCCCTTTTTTTCTAAACTGTGAAATTTCTCTGCCATTTCCCGGCGAAAGTCTGTCAATTTTTTAGGACAAGTGCGCAATATAGAGTCTTTGGAGCATGCAAAATTTGAAGTTCGTCGGAACATTTTTCGACCTCCAAATTTGCCGACGTTTGGACCACACTTTGACCAAAATCCCGTCCCAAACTGGGCCGTGTCAACGACAGTCCGAAGGACTGAGCATGCGCACGAGTCAGGAGTACACCAAAGAGGTGTGTACAGACAGCCACTGGTTGCGGGAGCATCCAGGAAGCGCCAACCCCTTTTTTTTCTAAGCTCTGAAATTTCTCTGCCATTTCCCGGCGAAAGTCTGTCAATTTTTTAGGACAAGTGCGCAATATAGAGTCTTTGGAGAATGCAAAATTTGAAGTTCGTCGGAACATTTTTCGACCTCCAAATTTGCCGACGTTTGGACCACACTTTGACCAAAATCCCGTCCCAAACTGGGCCGTGTCAACGACAGTCCGAAGGACTGAGCATGCGCACGAGTCAGGAGTACACCAAAGAGGTGTGTACAGACAGCCACAGGTTGCGGGAGCATCCAGGAAGCGCCAACCCCTTTTTTTTCTAAACTCTGAAATTTCTCTGCCATTTCGCGGCGAAAGTCTGTCAATTTTTTAGGACAAGTGCGCAATATAGAGTCTTTGGAGCATGCAAAATTTGAAGTTCGTCGGAACATTTTTCGACCTCCAAATTTGCCGACGTTTGGACCACACTTTGACCAAAATCCCGTCCCAAACTGGGCCGTGTCAACGACAGTCCGAAGGACTGAGCATGCGCACGAGTCAGGAGTACACCAAAGAGGTGTGTACAGACAGCCACAGGTTGCGGGAGCATCCAGGAAGCGCCAACCCCTTTTTTTTCTAAACTCTGAAATTTCTCTGCCATTTCCCCGCGAAAGTGTGTCAATTTTTTAGGACAAGTGCGCAATATAGAGTCTTTGGAGCATGCAAAATTTGAAGTTCGTCGGAAAATTTTTCGACCTCGTGTCAACGACAGTCCGAAGGACTGAGCATGCGCACGAGTCAGGAGTACACCAAAGAGGTGTGTACAGACAGCCACAGGTTGCGGGAGCATCCAGGAAGCGCCAACCCCTTTTTTTCTAAACTCTGAAATTTCTCTGCCATTTCCCGGCGAAAGTCTGTAAATTTTTTAGGACAAGTGCGCAATATAGAGTCTTTGGAGCATGCAAAATTTGAAGTTCGTAGGAACATTTTTCGACCTCCAAATTTGCCGACGTTTGGACCACACTTTGACCAAAATCCCGTCCCAAACTGGGCCGTGTCAACGACAGTCCGAAGGACTGAGCATGCGCACGAGTCAGGAGTACACCAAAGAGGTGTGTACAGACAGCCACAGGTTGCGGGAGCATCCAGGAAGCGCCAACCCCTTTTTTTTCTAAACTCTGAAATTTCTCTGCCATTTCCCGGCGAAAGTCTGTCAATTTTTTAGGACAAGTGCGCAATATAGAGTCTTTGGAGCATGCAAAATTTGAAGTTCGTCAGAACATTTTTCGACCTCGTGTCAACGACAGTCCGAAGGACTGAGCATGCGCACGAGTCAGGAGTACACCAAAGAGGTGTGTACAGACAGCCACAGGTTGCGGGAGCATCCAGGAAGCGCCAACCCCTTTTTTTTCTAAACTCTGAAATTTCTCTGCCATTTCCCGGCGAAAGTCTGTCAATTTTTAAGGACAAGTGCGCAATATAGAGTCTTTGGAGCATGCAAAATTTGAAGTTCGTCGGAACATTTTTCGACCTCCAAATTTGCCGACGTTTGGACCACACTTTGACCAAAATCCCGTCCCAAACTGGGCCGTGTCAACGACAGTCCGAAGGACTGAGCATGCGCACGAGTCAGGAGTACACCAAAGAGGTGTGTACAGACAGCCACAGGTTGCGGGAAGCGCCAACCCCTTTTTTTCTAAGCTCTGAAATTTCTCTGCCATTTCCCGGCGAAAGGCTGTCAATTTTTTAGGACAAGTGCGCAATATAGAGTCTTTGGAGAATGCAAAATTTGAAGTTCGTCGGAACATTTTTCGACCTCCAAATTTGCCGACGTTTGGACCACACTTTGACCAAAATCCAGTCCCAAACTGGGCCGTGTCAACGACAGTCCGAAGGACTGAGCATGCGCACGAGTCAGGAGTACACCAAAGAGGTGTGTACAGACAGCCACAGGTTGCGGGAGCATCCAGGAAGCGCCAACCCCTTTTTTTTCTAAACTCTGAAATTTCTCTGCCATTTCCCGGCGAAAGTCTGTCAATTTTTTAGGACAAGTGCGCAATATAGAGTCTTTGGAGCATGCAAAATTTGAAGTTCGTCGGAACATTTTTCGACCTCCAAATTTGCCGACGTTTGGACCACACTTTGACCAAAATCCCGTCCCAAACTGGGCCGTGTCAACGACAGTCCGAAGGACTGAGCATGCGCACGAGTCAGGAGTACACCAAAGAGGTGTGTACAGACAGCCACAGGTTGCGGGAGCATCCAGGAAGCGCCAACCCCTATTTTTTCTAAACTCTGAAATTTCTCTGCCATTTCCCGGCGAAAGTCTGTCAATTTTTTAGGACAAGTGCGCAATATAGAGTCTTTGGAGCATGCAAAATTTGAAGTTCGTCGGAACATTTTTCGACCTCCAAATTTGCCGACGTTTGGACCACACTTTGACCAAAATCCCGTCCCAAACTGGGCCGTGTCAACGACAGTCCGAAGGACTGAGCATGCGCACGAGTCAGGAGTACACCAAAGAGGTGTGTACAGACAGCCACAGGTTGCGGGAGCATCCAGGAAGCGCCAACCCCTTTTTTTTCTAAACTCTGAAATTTCTCTGCCATTTCCCCGCGAAAGTGTGTCAATTTTTTAGGACAAGTGCGCAATATAGAGTCTTTGGAGCATGCAAAATTTGAAGTTCGTCGGAAAATTTTTCGACCTCGTGTCAACGACAGTCCGAAGGACTGAGCATGCGCACGAGTCAGGAGTACACCAAAGAGGTGTGTACAGACAGCCACAGGTTGCGGGAGCATCCAGGAAGCGCCAACCCCTTTTTTTTCTAAACTCTGAAATTTCTCTGCCATTTCCCGGCGAAAGTCTGTCAATTTTTTAGGACAAGTGCGCAATATAGAGTCTTTGGAGCATGCAAAATTTGAAGTTCGTCAGAACATTTTTCGACCTCGTGTCAACGACAGTCCGAAGGACTGAGCATGCGCACGAGTCAGGAGTACACCAAAGAGGTGTGTACAGACAGCCACAGGTTGCGGGAGCATCCAGGAAGCGCCAACCCCTTTTTTTTTCTAAACTCTGAAATTTCTCTGCCATTTCCCGGCGAAAGTCTGTCAATTTTTTAGGACAAGTGCGCAATATAGAGTCTTTGGAGCATGCAAAATTTGAAGTTCGTCGGAACATTTTTCGACCTCCAAATTTGCCGACGTTTGGACCACACTTTGACCAAAATCCCGTCCCAAACTGGGCCGTGTCAACGACAGTCCGAAGGACTGAGCATGCGCACGAGTCAGGAGTACAACAAAGAGGTGTGTACAGACAGCCACAGGTTGCGGGAGCATCCAGGAAGCGCCAACCCCTTTTTTTCTAAACTGTGAAATTTCTCTGCCATTTCCCGGCGAAAGTCTGTCAATTTTTTAGGACAAGTGCGCAATATAGAGTCTTTGGAGCATGCAAAATTTGAAGTTCGTCGGAACATTTTTCGACCTCCAAATTTGCCGACGTTTGGACCACACTTTGACCAAAATCCCGTCCCAAACTGGGCCGTGTCAACGACAGTCCGAAGGACTGAGCATGCGCACGAGTCAGGAGTACACCAAAGAGGTGTGTACAGACAGCCACTGGTTGCGGGAGCATCCAGGAAGCGCCAACCCCTTTTTTTTCTAAGCTCTGAAATTTCTCTGCCATTTCCCGGCGAAAGTCTGTCAATTTTTTAGGACAAGTGCGCAATATAGAGTCTTTGGAGAATGCAAAATTTGAAGTTCGTCGGAACATTTTTCGACCTCCAAATTTGCCGACGTTTGGACCACACTTTGACCAAAATCCCGTCCCAAACTGGGCCGTGTCAACGACAGTCCGAAGGACTGAGCATGCGCACGAGTCAGGAGTACACCAAAGAGGTGTGTACAGACAGCCACAGGTTGCGGGAGCATCCAGGAAGCGCCAACCCCTTTTTTTTCTAAACTCTGAAATTTCTCTGCCATTTCGCGGCGAAAGTCTGTCAATTTTTTAGGACAAGTGCGCAATATAGAGTCTTTGGAGCATGCAAAATTTGAAGTTCGTCGGAACATTTTTCGACCTCCAAATTTGCCGACGTTTGGACCACACTTTGACCAAAATCCCGTCCCAAACTGGGCCGTGTCAACGACAGTCCGAAGGACTGAGCATGCGCACGAGTCAGGAGTACACCAAAGAGGTGTGTACAGACAGCCACAGGTTGCGGGAGCATCCAGGAAGCGCCAACCCCTTTTTTTTCTAAACTCTGAAATTTCTCTGCCATTTCCCCGCGAAAGTGTGTCAATTTTTTAGGACAAGTGCGCAATATAGAGTCTTTGGAGCATGCAAAATTTGAAGTTCGTCGGAAAATTTTTCGACCTCGTGTCAACGACAGTCCGAAGGACTGAGCATGCGCACGAGTCAGGAGTACACCAAAGAGGTGTGTACAGACAGCCACAGGTTGCGGGAGCATCCAGGAAGCGCCAACCCCTTTTTTTCTAAACTCTGAAATTTCTCTGCCATTTCCCGGCGAAAGTCTGTAAATTTTTTAGGACAAGTGCGCAATATAGAGTCTTTGGAGCATGCAAAATTTGAAGTTCGTAGGAACATTTTTCGACCTCCAAATTTGCCGACGTTTGGACCACACTTTGACCAAAATCCCGTCCCAAACTGGGCCGTGTCAACGACAGTCCGAAGGACTGAGCATGCGCACGAGTCAGGAGTACACCAAAGAGGTGTGTACAGACAGCCACAGGTTGCGGGAGCATCCAGGAAGCGCCAACCCCTTTTTTTTCTAAACTCTGAAATTTCTCTGCCATTTCCCGGCGAAAGTCTGTCAATTTTTTAGGACAAGTGCGCAATATAGAGTCTTTGGAGCATGCAAAATTTGAAGTTCGTCAGAACATTTTTCGACCTCGTGTCAACGACAGTCCGAAGGACTGAGCATGCGCACGAGTCAGGAGTACACCAAAGAGGTGTGTACAGACAGCCACAGGTTGCGGGAGCATCCAGGAAGCGCCAACCCCTTTTTTTTCTAAACTCTGAAATTTCTCTGCCATTTCCCGGCGAAAGTCTGTCAATTTTTAAGGACAAGTGCGCAATATAGAGTCTTTGGAGCATGCAAAATTTGAAGTTCGTCGGAACATTTTTCGACCTCCAAATTTGCCGACGTTTGGACCACACTTTGACCAAAATCCCGTCCCAAACTGGGCCGTGTCAACGACAGTCCGAAGGACTGAGCATGCGCACGAGTCAGGAGTACACCAAAGAGGTGTGTACAGACAGCCACAGGTTGCGGGAAGCGCCAACCCCTTTTTTTCTAAGCTCTGAAATTTCTCTGCCATTTCCCGGCGAAAGGCTGTCAATTTTTTAGGACAAGTGCGCAATATAGAGTCTTTGGAGAATGCAAAATTTGAAGTTCGTCGGAACATTTTTCGACCTCCAAATTTGCCGACGTTTGGACCACACTTTGACCAAAATCCAGTCCCAAACTGGGCCGTGTCAACGACAGTCCGAAGGACTGAGCATGCGCACGAGTCAGGAGTACACCAAAGAGGTGTGTACAGACAGCCACAGGTTGCGGGAGCATCCAGGAAGCGCCAACCCCTTTTTTTTCTAAACTCTGAAATTTCTCTGCCATTTCCCGGCGAAAGTCTGTCAATTTTTTAGGACAAGTGCGCAATATAGAGTCTTTGGAGCATGCAAAATTTGAAGTTCGTCGGAACATTTTTCGACCTCCAAATTTGCCGACGTTTGGACCACACTTTGACCAAAATCCCGTCCCAAACTGGGCCGTGTCAACGACAGTCCGAAGGACTGAGCATGCGCACGAGTCAGGAGTACACCAAAGAGGTGTGTACAGACAGCCACAGGTTGCGGGAGCATCCAGGAAGCGCCAACCCCTATTTTTTCTAAACTCTGAAATTTCTCTGCCATTTCCCGGCGAAAGTCTGTCAATTTTTTAGGACAAGTGCGCAATATAGAGTCTTTGGAGCATGCAAAATTTGAAGTTCGTCGGAACATTTTTCGACCTCCAAATTTGCCGACGTTTGGACCACACTTTGACCAAAATCCCGTCCCAAACTGGGCCGTGTCAACGACAGTCCGAAGGACTGAGCATGCGCACGAGTCAGGAGTACACCAAAGAGGTGTGTACAGACAGCCACAGGTTGCGGGAGCATCCAGGAAGCGCCAACCCCTTTTTTTTCTAAACTCTGAAATTTCTCTGCCATTTCCCCGCGAAAGTGTGTCAATTTTTTAGGACAAGTGCGCAATATAGAGTCTTTGGAGCATGCAAAATTTGAAGTTCGTCGGAAAATTTTTCGACCTCGTGTCAACGACAGTCCGAAGGACTGAGCATGCGCACGAGTCAGGAGTACACCAAAGAGGTGTGTACAGACAGCCACAGGTTGCGGGAGCATCCAGGAAGCGCCAACCCCTTTTTTTTCTAAACTCTGAAATTTCTCTGCCATTTCCCGGCGAAAGTCTGTAAATTTTTTAGGACAAGTGCGCAATATAGAGTCTTTGGAGCATGCAAAATTTGAAGTTCGTAGGAACATTTTTCGACCTCCAAATTTGCCGACGTTTGGACCACACTTTGACCAAAATGCCGTCCCAAACTGGGCCGTGTCAACGACAGTCCGAAGGACTGAGCATGCGCACGAGTCAGGAGTACACCAAAGAGGTGTGTACAGACAGCCACAGGTTGCGGGAGCATCCAGGAAGCGCCAACCCCTTTTTTTTCTAAACTCTGAAATTTCTCTGCCATTTCCCGGCGAAAGTCTGTCAATTTTTTAGGACAAGTGCGCAATATAGAGTCTTTGGAGCATGCAAAATTTGAAGTTCGTCAGAACATTTTTCGACCTCGTGTCAACGACAGTCCGAAGGACTGAGCATGCGCACGAGTCAGGAGTACACCAAAGAGGTGTGTACAGACAGCCACAGGTTGCGGGAGCATCCAGGAAGCGCCAACCCCTTTTTTTTCTAAACTCTGAAATTTCTCTGCCATTTCCCGGCGAAAGTCTGTCAATTTTTTAGGACAAGTGCGCAATATAGAGTCTTTGGAGCATGCAAAATTTGAAGTTCGTCGGAACATTTTTCGACCTCCAAATTTGCCGACGTTTGGACCACACTTTGACCAAAATCCCGTCCCAAACTGGGCCGTGTCAACGACAGTCCGAAGGACTGAGCATGCGCACGAGTCAGGAGTACACCAAAGAGGTGTGTACAGACAGCCACAGGTTGCGGGAGCATCCAGGAAGCGCCAACCCCTTTTTTTTCTAAACTCTGAAATTTCTCTGCCATTTCCCGGCGAAAGTCTGTAATTTTTTTAGGACAAGTGCGCAATATAGAGTCTTTGGAGCATGCACAATTTGAAGTTCGTAGGAACATTTTTCGACCTCCAAATTTGCCGACGTTTGGACCACACTTTGACCAAAATCCCGTCCCAAACTGGGCCGTGTCAACGACAGTCCGAAGGACTGAGCATGCGCACGAGTCAGGAGTACACCAAAGAGGTGTGTACAGACAGCCACAGGTTGCGGGAGCATCCAGGAAGCGCCAACCCCTTTTTTTTCTAAACTCTGAAATTTCTCTGCCATTTCCCAGCGAAAGTCTGTCAATTTTTTAGGACAAGTGCGCAATATAGAGTCTTTGGAGCATGCAAAATTTGAAGTTCGTCAGAACATTTTTCGACCTCGTGTCAACGACAGTCCGAAGGACTGAGCATGCGCACGAGTCAGGAGTACACCAAAGAGGTGTGTACAGACAGCCACAGGTTGCGGGAGCATCCAGGAAGCGCCAACCCCTTTTTTTTCTAAACTCTGAAATTTCTCTGCCATTTCCCGGCGAAAGTCTGTCAATTTTTTAGGACAAGTGCGCAATATAGAGTCTTTGGAGCATGCAAAATTTGAAGTTCGTCGGAACATTTTTCGACCTCCAAATTTGCCGACGTTTGGACCACACTTTGACCAAAATCCCGTCCCAAACTGGGCCGTGTCAACGACAGTCCGAAGGACTGAGCATGCGCACGAGTCAGGAGTACACCAAAGAGGTGTGTACAGACAGCCACAGGTTGCGGGAGCATCCAGGAAGCGCCAACCCCTTTTTTTTCTAAACTCTGAAATTTCTCTGCCATTTCCCGGCGAAAGTCTGTAATTTTTTTAGGACAAGTGCGCAATATAGAGTCTTTGGAGCATGCAAAATTTGAAGTTCGTAGGAACATTTTTCGACCTCCAAATTTGCCGACGTTTGGACCACACTTTGACCAAAATCCCGTCCCAAACTGGGCCGTGTCAACGACAGTCCGAAGGACTGAGCATGCGCACGAGTCAGGAGTACACCAAAGAGGTGTGTACAGACAGCCACAGGTTGCGGGAGCATCCAGGAAGCGCCAACCCCTTTTTTTTCTAAACTCTGAAATTTCTCTGCCATTTCCCGGCGAAAGTCTGTCAATTTTTTAGGACAAGTGCGCAATATAGAGTCTTTGGAGCATGCAAAATTTGAAGTTCGTCGGAAAATTTTTCGACCTCGTGTCAACGACAGTCCGAAGGACTGAGCATGCGCACGAGTCAGGAGTACACCAAAGAGGTGTGTACAGACAGCCACAGGTTGCGGGAGCATCCAGGAATCGCCAACCCCTTTTTTTTCTAAACTCTGAAATTTCTCTGCCATTTCCCGGCGAAAGTCTGTAAATTTTTTAGGACAAGTGCGCAATATAGAGTCTTTGGAGCATGCAAAATTTGAAGTTCGTAGGAACATTTTTCGACCTCCAAATTTGCCGACGTTTGGACCACACTTTGACCAAAATCCCGTCCCAAACTGGGCCGTGTCAACGACAGTCCGAAGGACTGAGCATGCGCACGAGTCAGGAGTACACCAAAGAGGTGTGTACAGACAGCCACAGGTTGCGGGAGCATCCAGGAAGCGCCAACCCCTTTTTTTTCTAAACTCTGAAATTTCTCTGCCATTTCCCGGCGAAAGTCTGTCAATTTTTTAGGACAAGTGCGCAATATAGAGTCTTTGGAGCATGCAAAATTTGAAGTTCGTCAGAACATTTTTCGACCTCGTGTCAACGACAGTCCGAAGGACTGAGCATGCGCACGAGTCAGGAGTACACCAAAGAGGTGTGTACAGACAGCCACAGGTTGCGGGAGCATCCAGGAAGCGCCAACCCCTTTTTTTTCTAAACTCTGAAATTTCTCTGCCATTTCCCGGCGAAAGTCTGTCAATTTTTTAGGACAAGTGCGCAATATAGAGTCTTTGGAGCATGCAAAATTTGAAGTTCGTCGGAACATTTTTCGACCTCCAAATTTGCCGACGTTTGGACCACATTTGACCAAAATCCCGTCCCAAACTGGGCCGTGTCAACGACAGTCCGAAGGACTGAGCATGCGCACGAGTCAGGAGTACACCAAAGAGGTGTGTACAGACAGCCACAGGTTGCGGGAGCATCCAGGAAGCGCCAACCCCTTTTTTTTCTAAACTCTGAAATTTCTCTGCCATTTCCCAGCGAAAGTCTGTCAATTTTTTAGGACAAGTGCGCAATATAGAGTCTTTGGAGCATGCAAAATTTGAAGTTCGTCAGAACATTTTTCGACCTCGTGTCAACGACAGTCCGAAGGACTGAGCATGCGCACGAGTCAGGAGTACACCAAAGAGGTGTGTACAGACAGCCACAGGTTGCGGGAGCATCCAGGAAGCGCCAACCCCTTTTTTTTTCTAAACTCTGAAATTTCTCTGCCATTTCCCGGCGAAAGTCTGTCAATTTTTTAGGACAAGTGCGCAATATAGAGTCTTTGGAGCATGCAAAATTTGAAGTTCGTCGGAACATTTTTCGACCTCCAAATTTGCCGACGTTTGGACCACACTTTGACCAAAATCCCGTCCCAAACTGGGCCGTGTCAACGACAGTCCGAAGGACTGAGCATGCGCACGAGTCAGGAGTACACCAAAGAGGTGTGTACAGACAGCCACAGGTTGCGGGAGCATCCAGGAAGCGCCAACCCCTTTTTTTTCTAAACTCTGAAATTTCTCTGCCATTTCCCGGCGAAAGTCTGTAATTTTTTTAGGACAAGTGCGCAATATAGAGTCTTTGGAGCATGCAAAATTTGAAGTTCGTAGGAACATTTTTCGACCTCCAAATTTGCCGACGTTTGGACCACACTTTGACCAAAATCCCGTCCCAAACTGGGCCGTGTCAACGACAGTCCGAAGGACTGAGCATGCGCACGAGTCAGGAGTACACCAAAGAGGTGTGTACAGACAGCCACAGGTTGCGGGAGCATCCAGGAAGCGCCAACCCCTTTTTTTTCTAAACTCTGAAATTTCTCTGCCATTTCCCGGCGAAAGTCTGTCAATTTTTTAGGACAAGTGCGCAATATAGAGTCTTTGGAGCATGCAAAATTTGAAGTTCGTCGGAAAATTTTTCGACCTCGTGTCAACGACAGTCCGAAGGACTGAGCATGCGCACGAGTCAGGAGTACACCAAAGAGGTGTGTACAGACAGCCACAGGTTGCGGGAGCATCCAGGAATCGCCAACCCCTTTTTTTTCTAAACTCTGAAATTTCTCTGCCATTTCCCGGCGAAAGTCTGTAAATTTTTTAGGACAAGTGCGCAATATAGAGTCTTTGGAGCATGCAAAATTTGAAGTTCGTAGGAACATTTTTCGACCTCCAAATTTGCCGACGTTTGGACCACACTTTGACCAAAATCCCGTCCCAAACTGGGCCGTGTCAACGACAGTCCGAAGGACTGAGCATGCGCACGAGTCAGGAGTACACCAAAGAGGTGTGTACAGACAGCCACAGGTTGCGGGAGCATCCAGGAAGCGCCAACCCCTTTTTTTTCTAAACTCTGAAATTTCTCTGCCATTTCCCGGCGAAAGTCTGTCAATTTTTTAGGACAAGTGCGCAATATAGAGTCTTTGGAGCATGCAAAATTTGAAGTTCGTCAGAACATTTTTCGACCTCGTGTCAACGACAGTCCGAAGGACTGAGCATGCGCACGAGTCAGGAGTACACCAAAGAGGTGTGTACAGACAGCCACAGGTTGCGGGAGCATCCAGGAAGCGCCAACCCCTTTTTTTTCTAAACTCTGAAATTTCTCTGCCATTTCCCGGCGAAAGTCTGTCAATTTTTTAGGACAAGTGCGCAATATAGAGTCTTTGGAGCATGCAAAATTTGAAGTTCGTCAGAACATTTTTCGACCTCGTGTCAACGACAGTCCGAAGGACTGAGCATGCGCACGAGTCAGGAGTACACCAAAGAGGTGTGTACAGACAGCCACAGGTTGCGGGAGCATCCAGGAAGCGCCAACCCCTTTTTTTTCTAAACTCTGAAATTTCTCTGCCATTTCCCGGCGAAAGTCTGTCAATTTTTTAGGACAAGTGCGCAATATAGAGTCTTTGGAGCATGCAAAATTTGAAGTTCGTCGGAACATTTTTCGACCTCCAAATTTGCCGACGTTTGGACCACATTTGACCAAAATCCCGTCCCAAACTGGGCCGTGTCAACGACAGTCCGAAGGACTGAGCATGCGCACGAGTCAGGAGTACACCAAAGAGGTGTGTACAGACAGCCACAGGTTGCGGGAGCATCCAGGAAGCGCCAACCCCTTTTTTTTCTAAACTCTGAAATTTCTCTGCCATTTCCCGGCGAAAGTCTGTAATTTTTTTAGGACAAGTGCGCAATATAGAGTCTTTGGAGCATGCACAATTTGAAGTTCGTAGGAACATTTTTCGACCTCCAAATTTGCCGACGTTTGGACCACACTTTGACCAAAATCCCGTCCCAAACTGGGCCGTGTCAACGACAGTCCGAAGGACTGAGCATGCGCACGAGTCAGGAGTACACCAAAGAGGTGTGTACAGACAGCCACAGGTTGCGGGAGCATCCAGGAAGCGCCAACCCCTTTTTTTTCTAAACTCTGAAATTTCTCTGCCATTTCCCGGCGAAAGTCTGTCAATTTTTTAGGACAAGTGCGCAATATAGAGTCTTTGGAGCATGCAAAATTTGAAGTTCGTCAGAACATTTTTCGACCTCGTGTCAACGACAGTCCGAAGGACTGAGCATGCGCACGAGTCAGGAGTACACCAAAGAGGTGTGTACAGACAGCCACAGGTTGCGGGAGCATCCAGGAAGCGCCAACCCCTTTTTTTTTCTAAACTCTGAAATTTCTCTGCCATTTCCCGGCGAAAGTCTGTCAATTTTTTAGGACAAGTGCGCAATATAGAGTCTTTGGTGCATGCAAAATTTGAAGTTCGTCGGAACATTTTTCGACCTCCAAATTTGCCGACGTTTGGACCACACTTTGACCAAAATCCCGTCCCAAACTGGGCCGTGTCAACGACAGTCCGAAGGACTGAGCATGCGCACGAGTCAGGAGTACACCAAAGAGGTGTGTACAGACAGCCACAGGTTGCGGGAGCATCCAGGAAGCGCCAACCCCTTTTTTTTCTAAACTCTGAAATTTCTCTGCCATTTCCCGGCGAAAGTCTGTCAATTTTTTAGGACAAGTGCGCAATATAGAGTCTTTGGAGCATGAAAAATTTGAAGTTCGTCGGAACATTTTTCGACCTCCAAATTTGCCGACGTTTGGACCACACTTTGACCAAAATCCCGTCCCAAACTGGGCCGTGTCAACGACAGTCCGAAGGACTGAGCATGCGCACGAGTCAGGAGTACACCAAAGAGGTGTGTACAGACAGCCACAGGTTGCGGGAGCATCCAGGAAGCGCCAACCCCTTTTTTTTCTAAACTCTGAAATTTCTCTGCCATTTCCCGGCGAAAGTCTGTAATTTTTTTAGGACAAGTGCGCAATATAGAGTCTTTGGAGCATGCAAAATTTGAAGTTCGTAGGAACATTTTTCGACCTCCAAATTTGCCGACGTTTGGACCACACTTTGACCAAAATCCCGTCCCAAACTGGGCCGTGTCAACGACAGTCCGAAGGACTGAGCATGCGCACTAGTCAGGAGTACACCAAAGAGGTGTGTACAGACAGCCACAGGTTGCGGGAGCATCCAGAAAGCGCCAACCCCTTTTTTTTCTAAACTCTGAAATTTCTCTGCCATTTCCCGGCGAAAGTCTGTCAATTTTTTAGGACAAGTGCGCAATATAGAGTCTTTTGAGCATGCAAAATTTGAAGTTCGTCAGAACATTTTTCGACCTCGTGTCAACGACAGTCCGAAGGACTGAGCATGCGCACGAGTCAGGAGTACACCAAAGAGGTGTGTACAGACAGCCACAGGTTGCAGGAGCATCCAGGAAGCGCCAACCCCTTTTTTTTCTAAACTCTGAAATTTCTCTGCCATTTCCCGGCGAAAGTCTGTCAATTTTTTAGGACAAGTGCGCAATATAGAGTCTTTGGAGCATGCAAAATTTGAAGTTCGTCGGAACATTTTTCGACCTCCAAATTTGCCGACGTTTGGACCACACTTTGACCAAAATCCCGTCCCAAACTGGGCCGTGTCAACGACAGTCCGAAGGACTGAGCATGCGCACGAGTCAGGAGTACACCAAAGAGGTGTGTACAGACAGCCACAGGTTGCGGGAGCATCCAGGAAGCGCCAACCCCTTTTTTTCTAAACTCTGAAATTTCTCTGCCATTTCCCGGCGAAAGTCTGTCAATTTTTTAGGACAAGTGCGCAATATAGAGTCTTTGGAGCATGCAAAATTTGAAGTTCGTCGGAATATTTTTCGACCTCCAAATTTGCCGACGTTTGGACCACACTTTGACCAAAATTCCGTCCCAAACTGGGCCGTGTCAACGACAGTCCGAAGGACTGAGCATGCGCACGAGTCAGGAGTACACCAAAGAGGTGTGTACAGACAGCCACAGGTTGCGGGAGCATCCAGGAAGCGCCAACCCCTTTTTTTTCTAAACTCTGAAATTTCTCTGCCATTTCCCCGCGAAAGTGTGTCAATTTTTTAGGACAAGTGCGCAATATAGAGTCTTTGGAGCATGCAAAATTTGAAGTTCGTCGGAAAATTTTTCGACCTCGTGTCAACGACAGTCCGAAGGACTGAGCATGCGCACGAGTCAGGAGTACACCAAAGAGGTGTGTACAGACAGCCACAGGTTGCGGGAGCATCCAGGAAGCGCCAACCCCTTTTTTTTTTAAACTCTGAAATTTCTCTGCCATTTCCCGGCGAAAGTCTGTAAATTTTTTAGGACAAGTGCGCAATATAGAGTCTTTGGAGCATGCAAAATTTGAAGTTCGTAGGAACATTTTTCGACCTCCAAATTTGCCGACGTTTGGACCACACTTTGACCAAAATCCCGTCCCAAACTGGGCCGTGTCAACGACAGTCCGAAGGACTGAGCATGCGCACGAGTCAGGAGTACACCAAAGAGGTGTGTACAGACAGCCACAGGTTGCGGGAGCATCCAGGAAGCGCCAACCCCTTTTTTTTCTAAACTCTGAAATTTCTCTGCCATTTCCCGGCGAAAGTCTGTCAATTTTTTAGGACAAGTGCGCAATATAGAGTCTTTGGAGCATGCAAAATTTGAAGTTCGTCAGAACATTTTTCGACCTCGTGTCAACGACAGTCCGAAGGACTGAGCATGCGCACGAGTCAGGAGTACACCAAAGAGGTGTGTACAGACAGCCACAGGTTGCGGGAGCATCCAGGAAGCGCCAACCCCTTTTTTTTCTAAACTCTGAAATTTCTCTGCCATTTCCCGGCGAAAGTCTGTCAATTTTTTAGGACAAGTGCGCAATATAGAGTCTTTGGAGCATGCAAAATTTGAAGTTCGTCGGAACATTTTTCGACCTCCAAATTTGCCGACGTTTGGACCACATTTGACCAAAATCCCGTCCCAAACTGGGCCGTGTCAACGACAGTCCGAAGGACTGAGCATGCGCACGAGTCAGGAGTACACCAAAGAGGTGTGTACAGACAGCCACAGGTTGCGGGAGCATCCAGGAAGCGCCAACCCCTTTTTTTTCTAAACTCTGAAATTTCTCTGCCATTTCCCGGCGAAAGTCTGTAATTTTTTTAGGACAAGTGCGCAATATAGAGTCTTTGGAGCATGCACAATTTGAAGTTCGTAGGAACATTTTTCGACCTCCAAATTTGCCGACGTTTGGACCACACTTTGACCAAAATCCCGTCCCAAACTGGGCCGTGTCAACGACAGTCCGAAGGACTGAGCATGCGCACGAGTCAGGAGTACACCAAAGAGGT
This sequence comes from Henricia sp. BOLD:AAB3569, assembly GCA_037783545.1. Lineage (NCBI taxonomy): Eukaryota > Metazoa > Echinodermata > Asteroidea > Spinulosida > Echinasteridae > Henricia > Henricia sp. BOLD:AAB3569. Next base: position 27,887 of record JBBELK010001388.1, read on the forward strand.
GTGTACAGACAGCCACAGGTTGCGGGAGCATCCAGGAAGCGCCAACCCCTTTTTTTTCTAAACTCTGAAATTTCTCTGCCATTTCCGGGCGAAAGTCTGTCAATTTTTTAGGACAAGTGCGCAATATAGAGTCTTTGGAGCATGCAAAATTTGAAGTTCGTCAGAACATTTTTCGACCTCGTGTCAACGACAGTCCGAAGGACTGAGCATGCGCACGAGTCAGGAGTACACCAAAGAGGTGTGTACAGACAGCCACAGGTTGCGGGAGCATCCAGGAAGCGCCAACCCCTTTTTTTTCTAAACTCTGAAATTTCTCTGCCATTTCCCGGCGAAAGTCTGTCAATTTTTTAGGACAAGTGCGCAATATAGAGTCTTTGGAGCATGCAAAATTTGAAGTTCGTCAGAACATTTTTCGACCTCGTGTCAACGACAGTCCGAAGGACTGAGCATGCGCACGAGTCAGGAGTACACCAAAGAGGTGTGTACAGACAGCCACAGGTTGCGGGAGCATCCAGGAAGCGCCAACCCCTTTTTTTTTCTAAACTCTGAAATTTCTCTGCCATTTCCCGGCGAAAGTCTGTCAATTTTTTAGGACAAGTGCGCAATATAGAGTCTTTGGAGCATGCAAAATTTGAAGTTCGTCGGAACATTTTTCGACCTCCAAATTTGCCGACGTTTGGACCACACTTTGACCAAAATCCCGTCCCAAACTGGGCCGTGTCAACGACAGTCCGAAGGACTGAGCATGCGCACGAGTCAGGAGTACACCAAAGAGGTGTGTACAGACAGCCACAGGTTGCGGGAGCATCCAGGAAGCGCCAACCCCTTTTTTTTCTAAACTCTGAAATTTCTCTGCCATTTCCCGGCGAAAGTCTGTCAATTTTTTAGGACAAGTGCGCAATATAGAGTCTTTGGAGCATGCAAAATTTGAAGTTCGTCGGAACATTTTTCGACCTCCAAATTTGCCGACGTTTGGACCACACTTTGACCAAAATCCCGTCCCAAACTGGGCCGTGTCAACGACAGTCCGAAGGACTGAGCATGCGCACGAGTCAGGAGTACACCAAAGAGGTGTGTACAGACAGCCACAGGTTGCGGGAGCATCCAGGAAGCGCCAACACCTTTTTTTTCTAAACTCTGAAATTTCTCTGCCATTTCCCGGCGAAAGTCTGTCAATTTTTTAGGACAAGTGCGCAATATAGAGTCTTTGGAGCATGCAAAATTTGAAGTTCGTCGGAACATTTTTCGACCTCCAAATTTGCCGACGTTTGGACCACACTTTGACCAAAATCCCGTCCCAAACTGGGCCGTGTCAACGACAGTCCGAAGGACTGAGCATGCGCACGAGTCAGGAGTACACCAAAGAGGTGTGTACAGACAGCCACAGGTTGCGGGAGCATCCAGGAAGCGCCAATTACCCCTTTTTTTTTCTAAACTCTGAAATTTCTCTGCCATTTCCCGGCGAAAGTCTGTCAATTTTTTAGGACAAGTGCGCAATATAGAGTCTTTGGAGCATGCAAAATTTGAAGTTCGTCGGAACATTTTTCGACCTCCAAATTTGCCGACGTTTGGACCACACTTTGACCAAAATCCCGTCCCAAACTGGGCCGTGTCAACGACAGTCCGAAGGACTGAGCATGCGCACGAGTCAGGAGTACACCAAAGAGGTGTGTACAGACAGCCACAGGTTGCGGGAGCATCCAGGAAGCGCCAACCCCTTTTTTTTCTAAACTCTGAAATTTCTCTGCCATTTCCCGGCGAAAGTCTGTCAATTTTTTAGGACAAGTGCGCAATATAGAGTCTTTGGAGCATGCAAAATTTGAAGTTCGTCAGAACATTTTTCGACCTCGTGTCAACGACAGTCCGAAGGACTGAGCATGCGCACGAGTCAGGAGTACACCAAAGAGGTGTGTACAGACAGCCACAGGTTGCGGGAGCATCCAGGAAGCGCCAACCCCTTTTTTTTTCTAAACTCTGAAATTTCTCTGCCATTTCCCGGCGAAAGTCTGTCAATTTTTTAGGACAAGTGCGCAATATAGAGTCTTTGGAGCATGCAAAATTTGAAGTTCGTCGGAACATTTTTCGACCTCCAAATTTGCCGACGTTTGGACCACACTTTGACCAAAATCCCGTCCCAAACTGGGCCGTGTCAACGACAGTCCGAAGGACTGAGCATGCGCACGAGTCAGGAGTACACCAAAGAGGTGTGTACAGACAGCCACAGGTTGCGGGAGCATCCAGGAAGCGCCAACCCCTTTTTTTTCTAAACTCTGAAATTTCTCTGCCATTTCCCGGCGAAAGTCTGTCAATTTTTTAGGACAAGTGCGCAATATAGAGTCTTTGGAGCATGCAAAATTTGAAGTTCGTCGGAACATTTTTCGACCTCCAAATTTGCCGACGTTTGGACCACACTTTGACCAAAATCCCGTCCCAAACTGGGCCGTGTCAACGACAGTCCGAAGGACTGAGCATGCGCACGAGTCAGGAGTACACCAAAGAGGTGTGTACAGACAGCCACAGGTTGCGGGAGCATCCAGGAAGCGCCAACACCTTTTTTTTCTAAACTCTGAAATTTCTCTGCCATTTCCCGGCGAAAGTCTGTAAATTTTTTAGCACAAGTGCGCAATATAGAGTCTTTGGAGCATGCAAAATTTGAAGTTCGTAGGAACATTTTTCGACCTCCAAATTTGCCGACGTTTGGACCACACTTTGACCAAAATCCCGTCCCAAACTGGGCCGTGTCAACGACAGTCCGAAGGACTGAGCATGCGCACGAGTCAGGAGTACACCAAAGAGGTGTGTACAGACAGCCACAGGTTGCGGGAGCATCCAGGAAGCGCCAACTCCTTTTTTTTCTAAACTCTGAAATTTCTCTGCCATTTCCCGGCGAAAGTCTGTCAATTTTTTAGGACAAGTGCGCAATATAGAGTCTTTGGAGCATGCAAAATTTGAAGTTCGTCGGAACATTTTTCGACCTCGTGTCAACGACAGTCCGAAGGACTGAGCATGCGCACGAGTCAGGAGTACACCAAAGAGGTGTGTACAGACAGCCACAGGTTGCGGGAGCATCCAGGAAGCGCCAACCCCTTTTTTTTTCTAAACTCTGAAATTTCTCTGCCATTTCCCGGCGAAAGTCTGTCAATTTTTTAGGACAAGTGCGCAATATAGAGTCTTTGGAGCATGCAAAATTTGAAGTTCGTCGGAACATTTTTCGACCTCCAAATTTGCCGACGTTTGGACCACACTTTGACCAAAATCCCGTCCCAAACTGGGCCGTGTCAACGACAGTCCGAAGGACTGAGCATGCGCACGAGTCAGGAGTACACCAAAGAGGTGTGTACAGACAGCCACAGGTTGCGGGAGCATCCAGGAAGCGCCAACCCCTTTTTTTCTAAACTCTGAAATTTCTCTGCCATTTCCCGGCGAAAGTCTGTCAATTTTTTAGGACAAGTGCGCAATATAGAGTCTTTGGAGCATGCAAAATTTGAAGTTCGTCGGAACATTTTTCGACCTCCAAATTTGCCGACGTTTGGACCACACTTTGACCAAAATCCCGTCCCAAACTGGGCCGTGTCAACGACAGTCCGAAGGACTGAGCATGCGCACGAGTCAGGAGTACACCAAAGAGGTGTGTACAGACAGCCACAGGTTGCGGGAGCATCCAGGAAGCGCCAACTCCTTTTTTTTCTAAACTCTGAAATTTCTCTGCCATTTCCCGGCGAAAGTCTGTCAATTTTTTAGGACAAGTGCGCAATATAGAGTCTTTGGAGCATGCAAAATTTGAAGTTCGTCGGAACATTTTTCGACCTCGTGTCAACGACAGTCCGAAGGACTGAGCATGCGCACGAGTCAGGAGTACACCAAAGAGGTGTGTACAGACAGCCACAGGTTGCGGGAGCATCCAGGAAGCGCCAACCCCTTTTTTTTTCTAAACTCTGAAATTTCTCTGCCATTTCCCGGCGAAAGTCTGTCAATTTTTTAGGACAAGTGCGCAATATAGAGTCTTTGGAGCATGCAAAATTTGAAGTTCGTCGGAACATTTTTCGACCTCCAAATTTGCCGACGTTTGGACCACACTTTGACCAAAATCCCGTCCCAAACTGGGCCGTGTCAACGACAGTCCGAAGGACTGAGCATGCGCACGAGTCAGGAGTACACCAAAGAGGTGTGTACAGACAGCCACAGGTTGCGGGAGCATCCAGGAAGCGCCAACCCCTTTTTTTCTAAACTCTGAAATTTCTCTGCCATTTCCCGGCGAAAGTCTGTCAATTTTTTAGGACAAGTGCGCAATATAGAGTCTTTGGAGCATGCAAAATTTGAAGTTCGTCGGAACATTTTTCGACCTCCAAATTTGCCGACGTTTGGACCACACTTTGACCAAAATCCCGTCCCAAACTGGGCCGTGTCAACGACAGTCCGAAGGACTGAGCATGCGCACGAGTCAGGAGTACACCAAAGAGGTGTGTACAGACAGCCACAGGTTGCGGGAGCATCCAGGAAGCGCCAACCCCTTTTTTTTTCTAAACTCTGAAATTTCTCTGCCATTTCCCGGCGAAAGTCTGTCAATTTTTTTAGGACAAGTGCGCAATATAGAGTCTTTGGAGCATGCAAAATTTGAAGTTCGTCGGAACATTTTTCGACCTCCAAATTTGCCGACGTTTGGACCACACTTTGACCAAAATCCCGTCCCAAACTGGGCCGTGTCAACGACAGTCCGAAGGACTGAGCATGCGCACGAGTCAGGAGTACACCAAAGAGGTGTGTACAGACAGCCACAGGTTGCGGGAGCATCCAGGAAGCGCCAACCCCTTTTTTTTTCTAAACTCTGAAATTTCTCTGCCATTTCCCGGCGAAAGTCTGTCAATTTTTTAGGACAAGTGCGCAATATAGAGTCTTTGGAGCATGCAAAATTTGAAGTTCGTTGGAACATTTTTCGACCTCCAAATTTGCCGACGTTTGGACCACACTTTGACCAAAATCCCGTCCCAAACTGGGCCGTGTCAACGACAGTCCGAAGGACTGAGCATGCGCACGAGTCAGGAGTACACCAAAGAGGTGTGTACAGACAGCCACAGGTTGCGGGAGCATCCAGGAAGCGCCAACCCCTTTTTTTCTAAACTCTGAAATTTCTCTGCCATTTCCCGGCGAAAGTCTGTCAATTTTTTAGGACAAGTGCGCAATATAGAGTCTTTGGAGCATGCAAAATTTGAAGTTCGTCGGAACATTTTTCGACCTCCAAATTTGCCGACGTTTGGACCACACTTTGACCAAAATCCCGTCCCAAACTGGGCCGTGTCAACGACAGTCCGAAGGACTGAGCATGCGCACGAGTCAGGAGTACACCAAAGAGGTGTGTACAGACAGCCACAGGTTGCGGGAGCATCCAGGAAGCGCCAACCCCTTTTTTTTCTAAACTCTGAAATTTCTCTGCCATTTCCCGGCGAAAGTCTGTCACTTTTTTAGGACAAGTGCGCAATATAGAGTCTTTGGAGCATGCAAAATTTGAAGTTCGTCGGAACATTTTTCGACCTCCAAATTTGCCGACGTTTGGACCACACTTTGACCAAAATCCCGTCCCAAACTGGGCCGTGTCAACGACAGTCCGAAGGACTGAGCATGCGCACGAGTCAGGAGTACACCAAAGAGGTGTGTACAGACAGCCACAGGTTGCGGGAGCATCCAGGAAGCGCCAACCCCTTTTTTTCTAAACTCTGAAATTTCTCTGCCATTTCCCGGCGAAAGTCTGTCAATTTTTTAGGACAAGTGCGCAATATAGAGTCTTTGGAGCATGCAAAATTTGAAGTTCGTCGGAACATTTTTCGACCTCGTGTCAACGACAGTCCGAAGGACTGAGCATGCGCACGAGTCAGGAGTACACCAAAGAGGTGTGTACAGACAGCCACAGGTTGCGGGAGCATCCAGGAAGCGCCAACCCCTTTTTTTTCTAAACTCTGAAATTTCTCTGCCATTTCCCGGCGAAAGTCTGTCAATTTTTTTAGGACAAGTGCGCAATATAGAGTCTTTGGAGCATGCAAAATTTGAAGTTCGTCGGAACATTTTTCGACCTCCAAATTTGCCGACGTTTGGACCACACTTTGACCAAAATCCCGTCCCAAACTGGGCCGTGTCAACGACAGTCCGAAGGACTGAGCATGCGCACGAGTCAGGAGTACACCAAGAGGTGTGTACAGACAGCCACAGGTTGCGGGAGCATCCAGGAAGCGCCAACCCCTTTTTTTTTCTAAACTCTGAAATTTCTCTGCCATTTCCCGGCGAAAGTCTGTCAATTTTTTAGGACAAGTGCGCAATATAGAGTCTTTGGAGCATGCAAAATTTGAAGTTCGTCGGAACATTTTTCGACCTCCAAATTTGCCGACGTTTGGACCACACTTTGACCAAAATCCCGTCCCAAACTGGGCCGTGTCAACGCGCACGAGTCAGGAGTACACCAAAGAGGTGTGTACAGACAGCCACAGGTTGCGGGACATTACTGGGACGGTCACGATGCTTTTCGTCATTTTAAGTTTGCACACAAAACCATGGGCTGCCATGGTTTTGCGTGTAAAAGACAGTAGCCAATGAGACACGAGAGCTGCAACACGACACGATAGCTGCATTCCTGGTTCAGCCCACTTTAGCGGTGGGGTCTTGACCCTTGCCTGACTGCAAACCCCCAATGCATTGCGGTATGAGGCGGTAGTTTCAAATCTGTATGTACTGCATATGGTTCAACTCGAACACCGTGAGAACGGCAATAAAAGCATACTATGCATTGTGGCATTCTACTCCAAGATAAATTTAGTGGATTTTCATGTACATGTATTGTGTTTTGTTTTTAATTGTTTATGAGTCATTTATATTTGTGTGCATTGTATTCTTTGGACTTCAATGAATTCATTAAAATACAACCTGAAAATGTTAATGCCAGAATTTAACATGTAACCATGGAGCTATAATACATTTAATATAAATGGTCAAAGTGCATTAAAGGCACAGGATCGTCGGCAATGCGCGCGCGCCAAATTCGTGTCACGAAATACGCAGCTCGATAGAAAATGCATATGGATCGAGCCGCGTATTTCGTTGCATGAATTTGGCGCACGCGCATTGCTGACGAGCCTTAGCTGTGCCTTTAACTTTTATAGTGGAAGGCCTTTCAATGTTTTTTTGCATCGAGCAATTAAGGGTTTGCGATTTTTGCCACGAATTTTTAACGATTAGGTACGTACGACTTTCTGAAAAAGGAGGGTGGATATTGTTTTCATTAGAAATACACGCGATCCCCTGTTCTGAAAAAGGAGGGTCGGGAAGATTTCAATTAGAAATACACGCGACCACCTTTTCTGAAAAACGGGCGTCGAGAGGTTTTCCAGTATAGAAATGCACGCGACTAGGCCTAATACCGACCTTTTCTGGAAAAGGAGGGTCAAGAAGTTTTCCATTATAATTATACGCCCTTTTTTTCTGGAAAAGGAAAGTCGATAAGTTTTCGATTAGAAATACACGCGACTCCCCTTTTTGGAAAAGGGGGGTCAAGAAGTTTTCCATTAGAAATACACGCGACTCCCCTTTTCTGTAAAAGGGGAGTCGAGAAGAGTTCCATTAGAAATACACGCGACCCCCCTTTTTCTGAAAGAAGGAGGGTCAAGAGGTTTTCCATTATAATTATACGCCCTTTTTTTTCTGGAAAAGGAAAGTCGATAAGTTTTCCATTAGAAATACACGCGACTCAAGAAGTTTAAATTTCCATTAGAAATACACGCGACTCCCCCCCAGGTTGCGGGAGCATCCAGGAAGCGCCAACCCCTTTTTTTCTAAACTCTGAAATTTCTCTGCCATTTCCCGGCGAAAGTCTGTCAATTTTTTAGGACAAGTGCGCAATATAGAGTCTTTGAAGAATGCAAAATTTGAAGTTCGTGGGAACATTTTTCGACCTCCAAATTTGCCGACGTTTGGACCACACTTTGACCAAAATCCCGTCCCAAACTGGGCCGTGTCAACGACAGTCCGAAGGACTGAGCATGCGCACGAGTCAGGAGTACACCAAAGAGGTGTGTACAGACAGCCACAGGTTGCGGGAGCATCCAGGAAGCGCCAACCCCTTTTTTTTCTAAACTCTGAAATTTCTCTGCCATTTCCCGGCGAAAGTCTGTCAATTTTTTAGGACAAGTGCGCAATATAGAGTCTTTGGAGCATGCAAAATTTGAAGTTCGTCGGAACATTTTTCGACCTCCAAATTTGCCGACGTTTGGACCACACTTTGACCAAAATCCCGTCCCAAACTGGGCCGTGTCAACGACAGTCCGAAGGACTGAGCATGCGCACGAGTCAGGAGTACACCAAAGAGGTGTGTACAGACAGCCACAGGTTGCGGAAGCATCCAGGAAGCGCCAACCCCTTTTTTTTCTAAACTCTGAAATTTCTCTGCCATTTCCCGGCGAAAGTCTGTCAATTTTTTAGGACAAGTGCGCAATATAGAGTCTTTGGAGCATGCAAAATTTGAAGTTCGTAGGAACATTTTTCGACCTCCAAATTTGCCGACGTTTGGACCACACTTTGACCAAAATCCCGTCCCAAACTGGGCCGTGTCAACGACAGTCCGAAGGACTGAGCATGCGCACGAGTCAGGAGTACACCAAAGAGGTGTGTACAGACAGCCACAGGTTGCGGGAGCATCCAGGAAGCGCCAACCCCTTTTTTTTCTAAACTCTGAAATTTCTCTGCCATTTCCCGGCGAAAGTCTGTCAATTTTTTAGGACAAGTGCGCAATATAGAGTCTTTGGAGCATGCAAAATTTGAAGTTCGTCGGAACATTTTTCGACCTCGTGTCAACGACAGTCCGAAGGACTGAGCATGCGCACGAGTCAGGAGTACACCAAAGAGGTGTGTACAGACAGCCACAGGTTGCGGGAGCATCCAGGAAGCGCCAACCCCTTTTTTTTTCTAAACTCTGAAATTTCTCTGCCATTTCCCGGCGAAAGTCTGTCAATTTTTTAGGACAAGTGCGCAATATAGAGTCTTTGGAGCATGCAAAATTTGAAGTTCGTCGGAACATTTTTCGACCTCCAAATTTGCCGACCTTTGGACCACACTTTGACCAAAATCCCGTCCCAAACTGGGCCGTGTCAACGACAGTCCGAAGGACTGAGCATGCGCACGAGTCAGGAGTACACCAAAGAGGTGTGTACAGACAGCCACAGGTTGCGGGAGCATCCAGGAAGCGCCAACCCCTTTTTTTCTAAACTCTGAAATTTCTCTGCCATTTCCCGGCGAAAGTCTGTCAATTTTTTAGGACAAGTGCGCAATATAGAGTCTTTGGAGCATGCAAAATTTGAAGTTCGTCGGAACATTTTTCGACCTCCAAATTTGCCGACGTTTGGACCACACTTTGACCAAAATCCCGTCCCAAACTGGGCCGTGTCAACGACAGTCCGAAGGACTGAGCATGCGCACGAGTCAGGAGTACACCAAAGAGGTGTGTACAGACAGCCACAGGTTGCGGGAGCATCCAGGAAGCGCCAACCCCTTTTTTTTCTAAACTCTGAAATTTCTCTGCCATTTCCCGGCGAAAGTCTGTCATTTTTTTAGGACAAGTGCGCAATATAGAGTCTTTGGAGCATGCAAAATTTGAAGTTCGTCGGAACATTTTTCGACCTCGTGTCAACGACAGTCCGAAGGACTGAGCATGCGCACGAGTCAGGAGTACACCAAAGAGGTGTGTACAGACAGCCACAGGTTGCGGGAGCATCCAGGAAGCGCCAACCCCTTTTTTTTTCTAAACTCTGAAATTTCTCTGCCATTTCCCGGCGAAAGTCTGTCAATTTGTTAGGACAAGTGCGCAATATAGAGTCTTTGGAGCATGCAAAATTTGAAGTTCGTCGGAACATTTTTCGACCTCCAAATTTGCCGACCTTTGGACCACACTTTGACCAAAAGCCCGTCCCAAACTGGGCCGTGTCAACGACAGTCCGAAGGACTGAGCATGCGCACGAGTCAGGAGTACACCAAAGAGGTGTGTACAGACAGCCACAGGTTGCGGGAGCATCCAGGAAGCGCCAACCCCTTTTTTTTTCTAAACTCTGAAATTTCTCTGCCATTTCCCGGCGAAAGTCTGTCAATTTTTTAGGACAAGTGCGCAATATAGAGTCTTTGGAGCATGCAAAATTTGAAGTTCGTCGGAACATTTTTCGACCTCCAAATTTGCCGACCTTTGGACCACACTTTGACCAAAATCCCGTCCCAAACTGGGCCGTGTCAACGACAGTCCGAAGGACTGAGCATGCGCACGAGTCAGGAGTACACCAAAGAGGTGTGTACAGACAGCCACAGGTTGCGGGAGCATCCAGGAAGCGCCAACCCCTTTTTTTTTCTAAACTCTGAAATTTCTCTGCCATTTCCCGGCGAAAGTCTGTCAATTTTTTAGGACAAGTGCGCAATATAGAGTCTTTGAAGCATGCAAAATTTGAAGTTCGTCGGAACATTTTTCAACCTCCAAATTTGCCGACCTTTGGACCACACTTTGACCAAAAGCCCGTCCCAAACTGGGCCGTGTCAACGACAGTCCGAAGGACTGAGCATGCGCACGAGTCAGGAGTACACCAAAGAGGTGTGTACAGACAGCCACAGGTTGCGGGAGCATCCAGGAAGCGCCAACCCCTTTTTTTTTCTAAACTCTGAAATTTCTCTGCCATTTCCCGGCGAAAGTCTGTCAATTTTTTAGGACAAGTGCGCAATATAGAGTCTTTGGAGCATGCAAAATTTGAAGTTCGTCGGAACATTTTTCGACCTCCAAATTTGCCGACCTTTGGACCACACTTTGACCAAAATCCCGTCCCAAACTGGGCCGTGTCAACGACAGTCCGAAGGACTGAGCATGCGCACGAGTCAGGAGTACACCAAAGAGGTGTGTACAGACAGCCACAGGTTGCGGGAGCATCCAGGAAGCGCCAACCCCTTTTTTTCTAAACTCTGAAATTTCTCTGCCATTTCCCGGCGAAAGTCTGTCAATTTTTTAGGACAAGTGCGCAATATAGAGTCTTTGAAGCATGCAAAATTTGAAGTTCGTCGGAACATTTTTCAACCTCCAAATTTGCCGACGTTTGGACCACACTTTGACCAAAAATCCCGTCCCAAACTGGGCCGTGTCAACGACAGTCCGAAGGACTGAGCATGCGCACGAGTCAGGAGTACACCAAAGAGGTGTGTACAGACAGCCACAGGTTGCGGGAGCATCCAGGAAGCGCCAACCCCTTTTTTTTCTAAACTCTGAAATTTCTCTGCCATTTCCCGGCGAAAGTCTGTCAATTTTTTAGGACAAGTGCGCAATATAGAGTCTTTGGAGCATGCAAAATTTGAAGTTCGTCGGAACATTTTTCGACCTCGTGTCAACGACAGTCCGAAGGACTGAGCATGCGCACGAGTCAGGAGTACACCAAAGAGGTGTGTACAGACAGCCACAGGTTGCGGGAGCATCCAGGAAGCGCCAACCCCTTTTTTTTCTAAACTCTGAAATTTCTCTGCCATTTCCTGGCGAAAGTCTGTCAATTTTTTAGGACAAGTGCGCAATATAGAGTCTTTGGAGCATGCAAAATTTGAAGTTCGTCGGAACATTTTTCGACCTCCAAATTTGCCGACGTTTGGACCACACTTTGACCAAAATCCCGTCCCAAACTGGGCCGTGTCAACGACAGTCCGAAGGACTGAGCATGCGCACGAGTCAGGAGTACACCAAAGAGGTGTGTACAGACAGCCACAGGTTGCGGGAGCATCCAGGAAGCGCCAACCCCTTTTTTTCTAAACTCTGAAATTTCTCTGCCATTTCCCGGCGAAAGTCTGTCAATTTTTTAGGACAAGTGCGCAATATAGAGTCTTTGGAGCATGCAAAATTTGAAGTTCGTCGGAACATTTTTCGACCTCCAAATTTGCCGACGTTTGGACCACACTTTGACCAAAATCCCGTCCCAAACTGGGCCGTGTCAACGACAGTCCGAAGGACTGAGCATGCGCACGAGTCAGGAGTACACCAAAGAGGTGTGTACAGACAGCCACAGGTTGCGGGAGCATCCAGGAAGCGCCAACCCCTTTTTTTTCTAAACTCTGAAATTTCTCTGCCATTTCCCGGCGAAAGTCTGTCAATTTTTTAGGACAAGTGCGCAATATAGAGTCTTTGGAGCATGCAAAATTTGAAGTTCGTCGGAACATTTTTCGACCTCCAAATTTGCCGACGTTTGGACCACACTTTGACCAAAATCCCGTCCCAAACTGGGCCGTGTCAACGACAGTCCGAAGGACTGAGCATGCGCACGAGTCAGGAGTACACCAAAGAGGTGTGTACAGACAGCCACAGGTTGCGAGAGCATCCAGGAAGCGCCAACCCCTTTTTTTTCTAAACTCTGAAATTTCTCTGCCATTTCCCGGCGAAAGTCTGTCAATTTTTTAGGACAAGTGCGCAATATAGAGTCTTTGGAGCATGCAAAATTTGAAGTTCGTCGGAACATTTTTCGACCTCCAAATTTGCCGACGTTTGGACCACACTTTGACCAAAATCCCGTCCCAAACTGGGCCGTGTCAACGACAGTCCGAAGGACTGAGCATGCGCACGAGTCAGGAGTACACCAAAGAGGTGTGTACAGACAGCCACAGGTTGCGGGAGCATCCAGGAAGCGCCAACCCCTTTTTTTTCTAAACTCTGACATTTCTCTGCCATTTCCCGGCGAAAGTCTGTCAATTTTTTAGGACAAGTGCGCAATATAGAGTCTTTGGAGCATGCAAAATTTGAAGTTCGTCGGAACATTTTTCGACCTCGTGTCAACGACAGTCCGAAGGACTGAGCATGCGCACGAGTCAGGAGTACACCAAAGAGGTGTGTACAGACAGCCACAGGTTTCGGGAGCATCCAGGAAGCGCCAACCCCTTTTTTTTCTAAACTCTGAAATTTCTCTGCCATTTCCCGGCGAAAGTCTGTAAATTTGTTAGGACAAGTGCGCAATATAGAGTCTTTGGAGCATGCAAAATTTGAAGTTCGTCGGAACATTTTTCGACCTCCAAATTTGCCGACGTTTGGACCACACTTTGACCAAAATCCCGTCCCAAACTGGGCCGTGTCAACGACAGTCCGAAGGACTGAGCATGCGCACGAGTCAGGAGTACACCAAAGAGGTGTGTACAGACAGCCACAGGTTGCGGGAGCATCCAGGAAGCGCCAATTACCCCTTTTTTTTCTAAACTCTGAAATTTCTCTGCCATTTCCGGCGAAAGTCTGTCAATTTTTTAGGACAAGTGCGCAATATAGAGTCTTTGGAGCATGCAAAATTTGAAGTTCGTCCGAACATTTTTCGACCTCGTGTCAACGACAGTCCGAAGGACTGAGCATGCGCACGAGTCAGGAGTACACCAAAGAGGTGTGTACAGACAGCCACAGGTTGCGGGAGCATCCAGGAAGCGCCAACCCCTTTTTTTTCTAAACTCTGAAATTTCTCTGCCATTTCCCGGCGAAAGTCTGTCAATTTTTTAGGACAAGTGCGCAATATAGAGTCTTTGGAGCATGCAAAATTTGAAGTTCGTCGGAACATTTTTCGACCTCCAAATTTGCCGACGTTTGGACCACACTTTGACCAAAATCCCGTCCCAAACTGGGCCGTGTCAACGACAGTCCGAAGGACTGAGCATGCGCACGAGTCAGGAGTACACCAAAGAGGTGTGTACAGACAGCCACAGGTTGCGGGAGCATCCAGGAAGCGCCAACCCCTTTTTTTTCTAAACTCTGAAATTTCTCTGCCATTTCCCGGCGAAAGTCTGTCAATTTTTTAGGACAAGTGCGCAATATAGAGTCTTTGGAGCATGCAAAATTTGAAGTTCGTCGGAACATTTTTCGACCTCCAAATTTGCCGACGTTTGGACCACACTTTGACCAAAATCCCGTCCCAAACTGGGCCGTGTCAACGACAGTCCGAAGGACTGAGCATGCGCACGAGTCAGGAGTACACCAAAGAGGTGTGTACAGACAGCCACAGGTTGCGGGAGCATCCAGGAAGCGCCAACCCCTTTTTTTTCTAAACTCTGAAATTTCTCTGCCATTTCCCGGCGAAAGTCTGTCAATTTTTTAGGACAAGTGCGCAATATAGAGTCTTTGGAGCATGCAAAATTTGAAGTTCGTCGGAACATTTTTCGACCTCCAAATTTGCCGACGTTTGGACCACACTTTGACCAAAATCCCGTCCCAAACTGGGCCGTGTCAACGACAGTCCGAAGGACTGAGCATGCGCACGAGTCAGGAGTACACCAAAGAGGTGTGTACAGACAGCCACAGGTTGCGGGAGCATCCAGGAAGCGCCAACCCCCTTTTTTTTTCTAAACTCTGAAATTTCTCTGCCATTTCCCGGCGAAAGTCTGTCAATTTTTTAGGACAAGTGCGCAATATAGAGTCTTTGGAGCATGCAAAATTTGAAGTTCGTCGGAACATTTTTCGACCTCGTGTCAACGACAGTCCGAAGGACTGAGCATGCGCACGAGTCAGGAGTACACCAAAGAGGTGTGTACAGACAGCCACAGGTTTCGGGAGCATCCAGGAAGCGCCAACCCCTTTTTTTTCTAAACTCTGAAATTTCTCTGCCATTTCCCGGCGAAAGTCTGTAAATTTGTTAGGACAAGTGCGCAATATAGAGTCTTTGGAGCATGCAAAATTTGAAGTTCGTCGGAACATTTTCGACCTCCAAATTTGCCGACGTTTGGACCACACTTTGACCAAAATCCCGTCCCAAACTGGGCCGTGTCAACGACAGTCCGAAGGACTGAGCATGCGCACGAGTCAGGAGTACACCAAAGAGGTGTGTACAGACAGCCACAGGTTGCGGGAGCATCCAGGAAGCGCCAATTACCCTTTTTTTTCTAAACTCTGAAATTTCTCTGCCATTTCCCGGCGAAAGTCTGTCAATTTTTTAGGACAAGTGCGCAATATAGAGTCTTTGGAGCATGCAAAATTTGAAGTTCGTCCGAACATTTTTCGACCTCGTGTCAACGACAGTCCGAAGGACTGAGCATGCGCACGAGTCAGGAGTACACCAAAGAGGTGTGTACAGACAGCCACAGGTTGCGGGAGCATCCAGGAAGCGCCACCCCTTTTTTTTCTAAACTCTGAAATTTCTCTGCCATTTCCCGGCGAAAGTCTGTCAATTTTTTAGGACAAGTGCGCAATATAGAGTCTTTGGAGCATGCAAAATTTGAAGTTCGTCGGAACATTTTTCGACCTCCAAATTTGCCGACGTTTGGACCACACTTTGACCAAAATCCCGTCCCAAACTGGGCCGTGTCAACGACAGTCCGAAGGACTGAGCATGCGCACGAGTCAGGAGTACACCAAAGAGGTGTGTACAGACAGCCACAGGTTGCGGGAGCATCCAGGAAGCGCCAACCCCTTTTTTTCTAAACTCTGAAATTTCTCTGCCATTTCCCGGCGAAAGTCTGTCAATTTTTTAGGACAAGTGCGCAATATAGAGTCTTTGGAGCATGCAAAATTTGAAGTTCGTCGGAACATTTTCGACCTCCAAATTTGCCGACGTTTGGACCACACTTTGACCAAAATCCCGTCCCAAACTGGGCCGTGTCAACGACAGTCCGAAGGACTGAGCATGCGCACGAGTCAGGAGTACACCAAAGAGGTGTGTACAGACAGCCACAGGTTGCGGGAGCATCCAGGAAGCGCCCAACCCCTTTTTTTTTCTAAACTCTGAAATTTCTCTGCCATTTCCCGGCGAAAGTCTGTCAATTTTTTAGGACAAGTGCGCAATATAGAGTCTTTGGAGCATGCAAAATTTGAAGTTCGTCGGAACATTTTTCGACCTCCAAATTTGCCGACGTTTGGACCACACTTTGACCAAAATCCCGTCCCAAACTGGGCCGTGTCAACGACAGTCCGAAGGACTGAGCATGCGCACGAGTCAGGAGTACACCAAAGAGGTGTGTACAGACAGCCACAGGTTGCGGGACATTACTGGGACGGTCACGATGCTTTTCGTCATTTTAAGTTTGCACACAAAACCATGGGCTGCCATGGTTTTGCGTGTAAAAGACAGTAGCCAATGAGACACGAGAGCTGCAACACGACACGATAGCTGCATTCCTGGTTCAGCCCACTTTAGCGGTGGGGTCTTGACCCTTGCCTGACTGCAAACCCCCAATGCATTGCGGTATGAGGCGGTAGTTTCAAATCTGTATGTACTGCATATGGTTCAACTCGAACACCGTGAGAACGGCAATAAAAGCATACTATGCATTGTGGCATTCTACTCCAAGATAAATTAGTGGATTTTCATGTACATGTATTGTGTTTTGTTTTTAATTGTTTATGAGTCATTTATATTTGTGTGCATTGTATTCTTTGGACTTCAATGAATTCATTAAAATACAACCTGAAAATGTTAATGCCAGAATTTAACATGTAACCATGGAGCTATAATACATTTAATATAAATGGTCAAAGTGCATTAAAGGCACAGGATCGTCGGCAATGCGCGCGCGCCAAATTCGTGTCACGAAATACGCAGCTCGATAGAAAATGCATATGGATCGAGCCGCGTATTTCGTTGCATGAATTTGGCGCACGCGCATTGCTGACGAGCCTTAGCTGTGCCTTTAACTTTTATAGTGGAAGGCCTTTCAATGTTTTTTTGCATCGAGCAATTAAGGGTTTGCGATTTTTGCCACGAATTTTTAACGATTAGGTACGTACGACTTTCTGAAAAAGGAGGGTGGATATTGTTTTCATTAGAAATACACGCGATCCCCTGTTCTGAAAAAGGAGGGTCGGGAAGATTTCAATTAGAAATACACGCGACCACCTTTTCTGAAAAACGGGCGTCGAGAGGTTTTCCAGTATAGAAATGCACGCGACTAGGCCTAATACCGACCTTTTCTGGAAAAGGAGGGTCAAGAAGTTTTCCATTATAATTATACGCCCTTTTTTTCTGGAAAAGGAAAGTCGATAAGTTTTCGATTAGAAATACACGCGACTCCCCTTTTTGGAAAAGGGGGGTCAAGAAGTTTTCCATTAGAAATACACGCGACTCCCCTTTTCTGTAAAAGGGGAGTCGAGAAGAGTTCCATTAGAAATACACGCGACCCCCCTTTTTCTGAAAGAAGGAGGGTCAAGAGGTTTTCCATTATAATTATACGCCCTTTTTTTTCTGGAAAAGGAAAGTCGATAAGTTTTCCATTAGAAATACACGCGACTCAAGAAGTTTAAATTTCCATTAGAAATACACGCGACTCCCCTTTTCTGTAAAAAGGGGAGTCGAGAAGATTTCCATAAGAAATACACGCGACCCCCCTTTTTCTGGAAAAGGAGGGTCAAGAAGTTTTCCATTATAATTATACGCCCTTTTTTCTGGAAAAGGAAAGTCGATAAGTTTTCCATCAGAAATACACGCGACTCCCCTTTTTGGAAAAGGGGGGTCCGAGAAGTTTTCCATTAGAAATACACGCGACTCCCCTTTTTCTGAAAAAAGGGGAGTCGAGAAGATTTCCATAAGAAATACACGCGACTCCCCTTTTTTCTGGAAAAGGGGCGTCGAGTAGTTTTCCATTATAATTAGTATAGGGTAGTATGCAGGTAATGTGGGACTGCAGGTAATACATATGTGTATGGGACGCGTGAATTAAAATCGGCGCCTGTTTAGCTGTATGCTTTGGATGTAAGAAATAGCGCCTTCTATAGTTGCAATAAGTCCTTGCTATCTCTTAGACTGGTTCCCGCTCCACATATAACGACTGAACTTAAATTCAGTCTAGTAAAAAAAAATTGGTCCGGGTACCAGACAAGCTATCACTGTCAACACGGATGATTTGTTCGCGAAAGAAAATTTCGGTGAAAAAAATCATCAAAATTTGACCAGGTATGTGAAGTTAACGTTATTTTTTCCCTATGATCTAAATATAGACATATCATAGAATTTAATAATCTTAACTGTATTTTTTCGTATACATTGAATA
>JBBELK010001389.1:0-87395 GCA_037783545.1 Henricia sp. BOLD:AAB3569
GCACAAGTCTTGCCTTGGAATGACATGCTGCTTCTTTTAGAAGGTCAAACAGTCCACCTGCCTGCACCCAAGAGTTATTATGCAAAAGACCTCGTTTTTGATAAAGATACTCCCATATTTTGCACTGGAAAGCAGCCCTTGGTTTACATTACTGGGGGGTCGATAGATTTTCGTGAAACAGAAATGATGACAGTCAGATGGAACATATTCACATTTTCATATCAAATTCCACAAGAACAACAAAAGGATATAGGTCCCTGTAAATTTTGCTTCGCACATTTCATCCTGGATAATATTAGTGACGTAGACGACCATTAAGTACTACTCGAATGACTGTTTGCAATCATTTTTAACCATTAATATTTGTGAATTTTTGTTTGTGCAACATGTTCAAATGCGTTAATTTAGCAGTTAGAACAGAAAATGTGTGCCATTCTGGCAACTTGAGACGGAAGAAGGCAAGCTCAAGAAGGGGAAGGGTGCAGGATTTGCAGATACTTTAAAAAGAATAGACAGAATACAAACATCCAACAATCTTACTCTGTGGATGGCCTGGGTGTGATTTCTCTACCAAAATGGAAAGGTGGTTTTAGTGGATGCATTTAATATTGGAGCTAGAATGTGATTTTGGCAGCAATTATCCAAAATCACATCTAAGCCAAAAATCACATCCAGGCTCAATTACACAGGATAATATTGGATGATATTGGACTTGAACGACATAATCCTGGATGTGATTTCTGGCTCGGGTGTGAAATATCCACCAAAATCACATCCATGCAAGTCGCCTTTCCATTTTTGTAGAAACATCACATCCAGGCCATTCACAATGTTACACCCTAAATGACCGAAACCCATATTTAATCGTTGTTCCTTTTTCTCCACTGCAGCCTGTGCCCAGTTTGGAATCAATGTTGCCAGAATGTCTCACAAATATTTTCACTGCCAGGTGGTTTCAAGGTAGTATACACCCTTTGCTTTTGCTTGAATTTATACAATGGGGGCGATATATGGGGGGGGGGGGGGATTCATATTATGATTCACCAAATGTACAAGTTTAATAGTAATTCACTGTTTGTTTCTTGTTTGCAAAGGGTGTATACTACCTGTGCAAATATACACCCAACCAAACACCACCCCTGAATTTCATTCAATCAAAAAGTGTGTAGTAGTGTCAAAATGTGTGTAGAGGGTGTATTTTGGAATTGTGTGTAAAAAATAGTTAACAAATTTGTTGTTCTTTAGAAAATGTGTGGTACAATATACCGGTAGTAATTTAATATTTTATTTCAGATGTTAATCAAGAAAATTGAAAAAACACTGTATGAATACAATTTATCAATGTGACCATTTCCAACTAGAAACAAGTCACACCGGCTAATTTTCAGCCACATTATAAAGTGACCATTGTAAAAACAACCAAACTATGACAAGCTACCGAATAAAGGCAAAAAATAACTTTAAAATAACTCTAAAAGTCTCGATCATATTGCCATGTATACCGAAAATTTAATGAATAGCTTATATGTGATGCGATCGGGAAAAATGAGTCTTACGTCAAAACCGGTCACTTTTTAGTTATATTTTTATTTCAAGGGCACTTTAAGCTTTAATTTGGTGCAAACTCCAAA
This sequence comes from Henricia sp. BOLD:AAB3569, assembly GCA_037783545.1. Taxonomy (NCBI): domain Eukaryota; kingdom Metazoa; phylum Echinodermata; class Asteroidea; order Spinulosida; family Echinasteridae; genus Henricia; species Henricia sp. BOLD:AAB3569. The sequence continues at coordinate 1,632 of JBBELK010001389.1, forward strand.
TTGGTACGACTTTTGGTTCAAAAGTTATGGCGTGGAGTTAGGACACATTGAAAGTACGGAAAGAGAGAAAATTAGGTTTAAAGTTATAGTATAGCATGGAGTCGTTAAAAAGCCCACTTTTGAAAACTCACTTTTTACCTGTTCCCTTCCAAAAATCATATTTGTTTTCACTGTGTGAAAAGATGGATAGTTTCCTAATGCTGAAAAATCCAGCCCAAGCTCACATTATGGTCTATATTTCAAAATCAGAAATCCCGACTTACGACTCATTTTGCTCGATTGCATCGCATATGTTTTAGGTTTTATGAGGTCATCAATATAAATAAAGTGTAATGTGCATTATAAGTGTGTAGGCTATGCATAATGTCAAAATAGAAATTAAAACTTACAAATGAAATGTGCACAAGAATCTGTCGGTGACTTGTCGATTTATTCATTTATTGTTTACTTCTTTTCATGAAATACAGATGAATCCAATATAGACATTTATGATAAAATTATATTTCTGACAGTCTTCAATGATTGCCACCATGTGACTAAAATATCTTCCACAAAAGTTGTGCAGGTTTGAAAACCACTTGTTTGGAAAACCTACAACTTGTGAAAGAAATAATTGTTGCATGTTGCCACTATGAATAACAGATTGTCTACAATAGTCAATAACATGTTTAACTGAGAAGTTAATTCAGAGTTGAATGCTACTGTTCAATAATGCACTAACTTTCTCAGATATAAAACGTCTTAAATGCCCAAGAGAAAGAAATTTATGCAGGTCTTCAATAAAAACTAGTGAACTGTTAACCCTTTCAATACCACCCACTCATATAAGACAGTACCCTTGTTTACCACAGCAATTACGAGCCCAGTGTCACTAGAGACCCACTGGTTTGGGAGACATTTCATTGAAGTGAGCCCTCTGTGGTTTATATGCACTAAATAGCTCTGATGATTTTGTGTACACCTGATGACACAAAAAGGAGAGAAATTTAGTGTGCATCTTTTTATTTATTAAGTGTAATTTCAAGCTAGTTTTTACACAACAAAAGTAATACAAACTGGTAATACAAGGCCCTGTACTCGTACATCAATATAAAAAAGAAAAACCTAATGAAAATACTTAAAAAGTATACAATACAAAAGAAAATTAAGCACTCAAAAGTTAAAAATCTAAGAAATTAAAAATGCTTGTCTAAAAAGATGTGTCTTCAACCCTACTTCTGCATGTACTTGTATTTTCTCTCGCCCCTCCCCCTCCCCCTCCCCGCCCCCCACCCCATTCAATGTTGGTTTGAATCCGTGGCTTGTCGAACCAGTCTTCAACATTGAATGGGGTGGGGGGGGGGGGGGGGGGGCGGGGGGTGGGGGGTGGGGGGGGCGGGGGGTGGGGGGGGCGGGGGGGGGAGAGCAGATTGTACATATACATACTTACAATCATTTGGTATGATATTTTTCAAAACAAGGAACTGTGCACATTGGTTTATTACATTCTTTACAGATCATCCGGGTCTGTTTTCGCCCGTTTAATGTGCGGTTGCTACAAACAATGCAGTCGCGTTTCTTTCCATTGCGGTTTTTGCCAGGATAGTGTTGTTGTCTTGCCAAATCAATAGGAATGTGGTATCTCGGCCGACTTGTTGCATTAGTACGTTCCCAACCTAACAGCAAGCCTTGTACAATACCTACACGAAAATCTAGGTTACTGACATGTCTGTTGCCCTCTATGCCGTTAAAAATTACTCGGCTATTGACGATACAAATATCGAGCATACGGAAAAAAATTCGTTTCCACCATTTTAAACTCCTGTGCGTATGATTGTAGTACTGAAAACATTGATCTGCAACATCAGTACCTCCCATATTCAAATTATACAGGTCAACACAATTTGGCTTCAGAACGTCACGAAATCCACTTGTGCTCTTCTTGCACCAAATTTGCTTTTTTGACACATCAGAGTTCCCGATATTTGTTAAAAGTGTTACCGAATTTTTGTCCGAAATTTCGGCCAACATGCCATCGACGTCTGTTGCCATCATAGTTTCAGGATGCAAATGGCGTCTGTACTGTGCGTCCTCCCCTTTTATGTATTCACGGCAAACCCACCCTATTGTTGTCCCTTTTTAGTTTAGTGAATTTATATAGGGCGCGCCACTGGTGTAAACTTGAACTGTCTTCATTCATGCCAATAGAGGGCGCCAAACAAAAAAACTCTGAAAGCATTTGCAGGTGGTGACAAAAGTCGCCTTGGTTCTCAACTGAAAGACAATCTCGGGCACCATTTGGTGCCTTTGGGATTAAAGCGAAAAAAACAAAGGGCTCCTTTTGGCGCCTCCGGGAATGAAAGGGTTAAAGGCAATTCTGCCTAAAGTAATCCCTGGTGTTTAAATACCTTATATGCCGTAAATTTGTAAGATATTCTTACACCCTAAATTGGATAACAAAATGCTAAACACAAGAAATATGACGTATAACTTCACGACATCCTAGGCCAATTCCAGCAACAAGTATTACAATTGACCATAATCTGGCGGTGCTGATAAGAGATGTATCGCAGCATAGCGATAACGTAAACAAGTTATGGATGGGACAAAGCTCAGGATCGGCTATAACGGACACTGACGAAGAAGCAGTGAATGACAAGACTGACTTGAGACCAGCTAAGTTTTAGATAACAATTTGTTTTTGTTTTTAATGTTGTTTGTTTCAATTTTTTTAAATTGATTTTCACGACGTGACATGGACAATCTGCAAACGTACAATGACTAACTACAACAGTCTAATTTCATCAGATTACGGTGCATCACATCAATAAGGGCTTTTGCAAAAAGGTTCTGCTTCGTACTTGAAAGCACTCGTTCCCAATGCATGAGTGGAAATAGCGCATCGTGTAAGTAGTGCACGAAGAGTACCGGTAACGCGTACTGACCACTCTTTGCGAGGCGTTTAGGCGGAAATTAACCGTATCCTGTTGCTACGTTACGGGCCAAGGAGCTGATGCTAACGAACACAACAAGCATTATTCATCGCGGCTTTGTAGTTTACCGACTCGCTAAAACAAGGCCATTTGACTGTCATACGGAAATCAGCATCCCGGAGCCAAATGCATGTCATTTACTTCACGAATAGACAAGAAAAACTCGGACTAGGCCTAATGGTACCAAACACCCCCCCCCACACCCCTGTAAAATATGGTGCTGTTGTGGGAGAAATTGCCAACTGAAGGTACTTTTAAAAATCGCTGGAAACGATTTTTACCAGTCATTCAACACAAAAACCATGCATAATTGTTTAAGGAATTCTGAAGTATTACTGCATCTATGTGGCTGACATTTCTACAAGGCAGTTTATTAACATTACTGTTTAAGTTATGTAAAGCTGTTGCAAATGATATATTATGACCTTTAAACGGCTGATTTAGGAGATGCGTATGTGTTTTATAAAAACTCGCCAAAGGGGCCGCCTTCGGCGAGGAGGTAGTTTTGTGAAATGAAGGTCCTTATGAGATACTCTATACTTTGAGTGCGCCTGATCCCCCACCCTCCCCTCCCCTATATATGTATATACTGCTAAAATATCGGGCACGTTGCGTCAAATGGGGTTAAATTAATTACATGTACCGTCATTATAGCCGTCCAGGGCCATCTCAATAAGTGTAGTCACAGTACCCACTTCCGACCGGGTAACTTTCTACCCGGGTATCTGCAAATAACAGGTTAAATCAAACGTCAAATTTTAACCCGGTGAAATACTTAACCGGGTCGGCTACCCTTCTCTCAATGGATTTCAATGAATTGTGTGCAATTTAATTGAAGTACGATCTCATTATTTTTACTTATAAATAGTTATGCATTTTAGTTACATTTTTGATAATGATATTTTTTTTCCTTCGGCGGCACTGTCTTTTGCAGTGGAGCTGATGCAGCAGAAGCGTATATTGTGCGGGAGGAGGTAATCACTACACATTCCGTATGTGAAACCACCTTTTAATGCCCTGCTTCTCAAACCTTTTCTGACCACATATCTTTTATTCTCTCAACAGTCCTTTAAAGGCACAGACTCGTCAGCAATGCGCGTGCGCCAAATTCGTGCCACGAAATACGCAGCTCCATAGCAAAGGCATAGAGCTGCGTATTTCGTGGCACGAACTTGGCGCGCGCGCATTGCTGACGAGCCTGTGCCTTTAATATCTGGTACCAAGGATTTATTTTCGTCCCAGTGCATTCCAGGGGCTAGCGATTTCCCACTCTACTCTATGACCCACCCCGGGCCCATTCATATCCAATGTTTTAATGCATAGTGGCATTGTCTGTCCCATTTCATTAGTCAGTAAAACCACATGTATACACAGTACCCAGGTCCAAACGACCATGGACAATGGTACATGGTGTAGGCTACCTGAATAAGTTTCGCACTGCACAGCACTACAAGGCACAACTGCATGGCGTCCTCTTTCAATAATTGTGTGGATTATTTTTCAAAAGAAACATGTTTTTATGCGATCTTTTAAAGGGGGAAATAAAACAATTCCGACCCTTTAGGTTCTAGACCAGCCCGAAATATTCACGTACGAATATTTTCTGCCTGTTTCGTTCAGGCGCCTGGGAGTTTATCTATAACAAACAAAAAAGGGCTTACTCAAATTAGTATAAGATATGAATTCGACGATTTCCCAGTGCATAATGGTCGTACACTGGCTGAAAAATTACCCCTTTTGCAACTAAAAAAATGTAGTAACTAACGGATTTGCAATCTTATTAGCCTTTTTAATAAGCAATAAAAGCTAATTTGAAATTACCCATATCGACCAAACTAATATCACACAACTAAAATTGATTAACTTTCCTGTTATGAGGCATTGAGAGCAAGCTGACATAATTAACGCTGGGAGACACCGGGAAATAATCAATCTCTCAACGCTACGTCAGTAAACACAGTATATAATATAAAGTATAAATTTAGAAAATGACTTTTTTAGAGAGTGCACAAACGCTGCAGCTTCTAAAGTACGCACAGACAATGACGCATCGACAATTGGGCGTCTCATAGGCGTCTCACGGCGTCTGCAATCATTCCTTGATTAATAATCGTTATACTTGTAAAAAGACTGACCATCAAAACGGAACTACGAGACATTCATTTCAGAGCACAGACTGCAGACTTTGACCACCTCAGCACTTTCTTACACTGGCAACTGGCAACATCCAGTACCCTTTAATTAGAAACACGATTCATATTGGACAAGGTGCATTTATAAGTAATTATTATTTTTATTTTTAGTTGTTTAATTATTATTATTAATATTATTTTTTGTTTACAGTAAGTGACTTATAAAATGTAAAGTTGTTACGACATCGAATATCAGATTGTTTTCACGACTAATTAATGTTGCAGCACCCATTTAATAGACCCTCTGCACGGGCGGCCATGACAGGGGGCAGTCACATTGTCACAGCGTTTGTCATGCACGTAGGCACCTTGTGGATCTATTGTCGCATCATTTAAATGTGAAAACGTGCCCCCTGTCATGGCTACTGAAGCAAAGGGTATATGTATGCACCTCATTCAGGAGGAGACAGTGTTCAATCGTGTCCCCAGAACCAGTTCTGCAAGATGTAACTTGCAGATTGAGATGGCACCGGATCAGAGCAGACACATTTCAAATCAGCAGTGCATAATTATGGAACCGATTCAGGAAACACGACTGGACATTTCCTTCGCACGAATACGGTTTATGTAAAAGGATACAGTGTTATATAATAAGAAAAATAATGAACTGTTGTGATTTGTTTGGAACTCGCATTGACGTTTCCATATACACGTAAAATATAGTCTGTTGTCTGTTACAGTGAGAATAACGTGTATTTAACATTAATATAAAACAATTTAAGGATATTTGTTTTCATTTTGTCCATTTATACACTGCAAAAAATGCGGTGTTAAATTACTAACACCAAGGTTTGTTTTATTATTTGGGTGTTACATTTGTGTCAAACGAACACCGGTGTAATAGATTAACAGCAGAAAAAGTGGTGTAGATTTTGCATGGTGTTAAACTTGATAAACTGCGCATGATCACAAAGCATAACGCTTAGTATTTTAATCCTATTGGTTGATCTCGAGAAAATTATGGGATGTCGGTCACGTGTTCACTGCAAAAACAGGTGTTAAATTTCTGACACCAACCTGGTGTAAAACCTGACGTGTTCAAATCTTATTAAATTCAAATCTTAATTATTAAATACCTTGGTGTAATTGTTTCTGGTGTTAAAAAATAATAATAATGCTAAGAGAGCATGCGCGGAAATACAGCTATTTGATTGGCTACTACAGGCGTTTCTGATAATTTTTTCCGCGTTTGAGCATACAAACCGTAATCACCACGTTGTACTTATGGCTAGACTACCTGCAGTGGTTTTCTTTATGATATCTGGGGCGGTCGGGTTCTTTCCTCGCCTTTCACCTCTGGGGTCCCGGGCTCGAATCCGGGGCGTGTATGTGGATTGGGTTTGCAGTCCCTACTTGACCGCGTGGGTTTTCCCCTGGGGCTTTCTCTGGGGGTTTTCCTCCCACTTCTAAAACTGCAACTTCTTCTTCGTCATCTCAAGTTGATAATATAGTATAGTTAAAGCTAAAACCGTATAGTTGATGGCATAAAGGGCCTTAGTTGCCGAAGATGCCATAAAATATACAACAACAACTTTATAATATCATCATTACTCCTATACATGATGAGAACAATGGTATTTTGCCAATTTCATTACTGTTCCACCACGAACAGATTAGTTTTAAAATATTTCAAATGCTGGTGTTAATTTACACCATGGGAGTTGTCTTATATACACTCGACCAAAAAAGTTCTGTCACCAGTAAGACATTTATAGATATTTTTTATTAAATTGGATTTAGTGTAGGAAAATAATATATCAAATTTTAGTTGAACATATCCCTCAAAGGAATAGAGCTCAAGAGAGATCATGATGGCAAACTTCACTGAACAGAAATGCAACAAAGGAGTGTGGGGTCAGAATGAAAAACACCAAAGAACAATGCAACTTGTTATTTGGGCAATTTGTGTGTAGACAATTAGGACATTTTTAAGTGAGTGGATTTATCAACATCGTTGTTTTTTGGTGTTTTTCATTCTGACCCCACACTCCTTTGTTGCATTCCTGTTCCGTGAAGCTTGCCACCATGTACTCCGTTGAGCTCTATTCCTTTGAGTGATATGTTCAGCTAAAATTTGATATATTATTTTCCTACATTAAATCCAATTTCATAATAAATATCTACAAATGTCTTACTGGTGACAGAACTTTTTTGGTCGAGTATACATACCGGGAAAGAATCACATTTAATACAAAGGGTGTTGAATTTAACACCCGAGGTTTTGCAGTGCGTGTTTTACTTTAAAGTGGTTCCCCCATTTTACACCGAAATATAGTGTCGGCTTTTAATTCTGTAAGAATAAATCAACTGTAGGTGTTAAAATTTAATTCCACATTGAGGTGTCAATTAACACCAACATTCTTGCCCAAAATAAACACAAAAAAGAATAAGTTGACACCGGATGGGGGTGTTAAAGTTGAACACTCTTCTTGGTGTAAAAAAATGTTGATTTCCAAATTGGTGTTACTTAACACCCAAATCCTTGCCCAAAATGGATACCAACGAAGAATCAAATTTTACACCAGTGGTGTATATTTTAACACCGCATTTTTTGCAGTGTATCACCAATTTCAATTTAAGTGAATTCTTGTTGATTTTAGCACGTACACGAAGGATGTCCTTCATCACCTTATAGCGCAAAGTGATTTCTGCATACATGCATGCATGCACAGACTGATGGGAAGGCGATTTCTACGTCTACGCACGGATAGACTAATGTGTTTCTCGAGAGAAGCACACGTTCTAAAGAACAAGTGTCAAATCAACACGTTACAAGTAAAACACGAGACGATTAACCGCACTTCAACTATTGATACAACACTTGTTCTGTAAGCGTGAAGGAATACTTGCATGCACAGAACATTCTTAAGGGTATCAGATAAGCCACTTTGAGATGATTAACTTTCAAATTTGAGGTATATCAAAGTAGAGGCATCGGTGAAATATATACATACATGTATCTGGATATGTGTAGCTGACATTGTGATGCACCTATCAATTGTTACCCCCCCCCCCCCCCCCCCCCATCCCCCCCCCCCCGGCTACCCCACCTAAGAGGTGGGGATTGTCACTTTTTGCGTGACAAATTCCCCACCACTGGGGCAACATTTAGTTGACAAAAATCCCCACCCTGCGCACAAAATGCACAGAAAATGGGTCAAATGTCCCACCGTGGGGCATGAAAAACGTGACTAAACCCCCACCTAGGGGGTGGGGCAGCGCGGGGGGTGGGGGAGCACAATTGATATGTGCATATCGATACACAAGGTGTTGTGTAAGATAAAAACAGCAATGCCTAGAGCCGTTTGGATGTCACATGGAAATGCCTCATCTAGGCATTGTTTATGTAGAATCGCCTTACATGCCTCACTTGAAAATGTCTCGGCTTTTTCTGATAAATAAACCTATGGAGAAACCCAGACCGCAAAAAAACATATTGTGTTGATGTCTTAACGCCCGGAGAAATTAAGCAGGTGTTTGGATAACCGGAGTCGGTATTTTTTTAGAAGGATGGAAGTGTTGGACAGCCGATATGAGTCCTCGGCAGATGGGCATTTGACGGGTATGATCCGGTGTCTTTACGTTCCTCTGACAGGCACACAAAGACACTGGGAAAATAGCCTTTAGATTCATTTTGAGCTTTCCGTTCGCAGATAAAAGACCAACGTTTGGAATTGTTCGTTAATAAGGACTTTATAAGATTGTCACAGTCTGTGGACTGAGACGTGATGACGTCATGTCGAGGCAGTGCGCATGCGTCAAGTCATCTCTCTATAGACCGTATCGAATAGCCGCCATTTCGTAGGGAAGTTTCTTTGTTCCTTGAGGACATGCCCCACGAAATGGCGGCTATTCGATAAGGTCTATAAGCCACTGGGGCGAAGTAGCATTTGGGCGATGTAGTGTTTGGACGAAGTGATTTTGGGCGAAATGGCACTCGAGCGAAGTGGTTTAGAGGAGGGGGGGGGGGGGGGGGGGGGGGTGGGGGGATGGCACTCGGGTGAAATGGTTTTGGGGCGAATTGAATTTTCGTCTCATGAGAGGAACAATTATTGTTTTACTCATTTCTCAAAGACTATAGTACTTCAGACAAAACCATTACAGGGGAAGTTTTCTGCGGTCATCATGTTTATATTGTGTAAGTTAGGCGTAAATCTGTAAACATTTCTGATTTTCGAGATACCAATCATGTATACTGCCTTTAAATACCAAAAGGTTGCTCTTCACGACCACAAAGCTTGTCCGGGGCTTGTCCTACCTAGCAACAACTACAAAATGAATTCCACCATGGAAATCGAATTTAAAGTAATAGCTGAATGAAATAGCTCATCACAAGGCAATGTCAAAGGAAACATCTATTTGGTTACACTACGAGAACGGCCATTTGGAAAATCTATTATACTTGAAGGTTTCAGTCAAACTATTCATTTGGGGAGCTGAGCACGACGATAAAATAATATATGCTGATAATATAGTCTTACTCTTGAAAATAGACCATTACATGGGAAGTCCCTATACGACTGTCTGCAGCCGTACTGAAAGCATGCAGGTTAAGTGATTTGGATAATGGGCATTCACTTGGGGACACCTGCCGCCTAAACGGCCTTCGTGTAAAATAGGCAATTATATTAAGTGCATGGGTCCCGGTTGTTCAATTTCCCCGTTTTACGGAGAGAAAACGACTACATCTTGAGGCCAGGGATGTAGTGGAGAGCTTTCAGAGACCTTGTAAATAAATCAGAAAAATTGTGGACGTTTAAGACGCTTGGTGGCAGCAAACAAACCGGTCCTTTTCCATTGCCTGAGCATGCGCACTTTAGCTCAAACGTGCGTGACGTCACGATGGAAAAAGACCGGTTTGTTTGCTGCCACCAAGCGTCTCAAAAGTGTCCCATTGAGTGATAATGAAATCAGATTTGTAACTGTGTATTTAACGCATGTACCAAGGCTTGGAATGGACACATCATAACTACATGTATATTGTTTACGGTAATCTTCATGACAATTTTGTTGGGAAAAGGTTTCGAAAGATCTTATATCTGGATATGGATTCTGGAGTGTTCAAACTGTGAACCACTCCTACGGGGAAATGTAATCATAATGTAATGGTGGACACTTGTATAGCGCACATGTCTACCCTGGGGTACTCCTGGCACTGTTGCCATTAACATTATCGCTGCCATCAGGAAATCACCACAACCATTTCGCTTCAACTAGGTGGCTACCTGGCCAAGGCGCACAACCCTATCAGCAGTTAGATTGTGACATTCCCCCTAACAGCTCCCCAAATATCGCTTGGGTTGACGAGGCAATTGATATTAGGTGTCTTGCCCACGGACACAAACACGTTGGCACAAGTGGGGATCGAACCCATAACCCCTCGATCACGAGCACGGCTGTATACCCACACAACCGTGTTTTTATATGGGGTACCTCTTTTGTTACCCTTCCTTCCTTCCTTTTGTCCTTCTATTGTTTCCTTTGTCTAGACTCTTCCCATAGGCTTAACACTGGTTTTACCTTATGGGGTACTAACTAGACAAAGACCGACTTGTGTGGCACCTTTCTTCGCATTGGACTTGTTTTGAAAGGTTTTACCGAGACGAATTTTACTGCTGTCCGCATTTGGACTTTTTGACACAGTAAAATTTTACCGAGACTGTGGGAGAGCATGCGCAGTGTCCCTTCGCAGTTTGACCTTCACGGCCCGGATTTACGCTTCCAGAGCGCTTTTACCGACTCGCTGTGTCCGCATTGGACTTTTCGTCTCGGGAAAAGTTCCCTGGTCAATTTTCCTGGGCAGAAGTTGGCCAGGAAAAGTAATCGCTGGACTCGGGAAAAGTTACTGAGAGGAAAACGTCCTGGGCTGTCCGCATTGGACTTAAAAAGGGAAAAGTACCCATTGTCTCGGTAAGTTTTTTAAAAAAAGAAGTCCAATGCGGACATGCCAAAGGCACCTTTCTTCCGGGTACCCCATAATGGTGTAAAACCATATACATAGACCACACGTAGAACAGTGTGGATATTGAATAGCCTTATTTTGTTCAGTGTCATGCAACCTTTACAAAGCTCTCGGGAAGGTCTCGAAATAGTCTGTGCTACATCCCTGCCTCAGGCAAAATGATGTAGAATATTGTAGTTTTGCCAACCTAGGATCCGCAGGGCAATGTCGTGGTTAGCCGATAACATCGTATACAGATTTTTGACTTCTCCAAGCAAATTCTTTCCCAAGCAAATTCTTTCCCTGAAGACACAAGCAATTTAAATTCTTTCCCTGAAAAGACAAGCCTTTTCACAAATCCAACCGCTAATGTGCACATTGTGTATTCACGTTCAACCGCTTCAAGGTGGATAAACTCAGAAGATACATATGTATGTATAAAAGTCAACTGGGACACCGATAAGCGTTCATATCATTGTTATTCAAACCGAAAAGACAAAAGTAGCATTTGGTTGTTTATCCGCATTGAAATTCCGAAAACCAAAACCAAAAGTGAGCCGAAGTGAATACGTCACCTTGGCAACATCCTCTTGCAACAGTGCCCCTTTAACGCACTCCCCAACTCCTGCGTACAGTGGCCCTGTTGAAAAAGCCCCATTTAGCGGTGGGACTAGCGACAGAAATCCTGTCGCCTCTGCTGGACCAATCAGAACGCTTGCAGTGCATTGTAGCACGATTGCAAGCATTCAAATGTCACGCGCGTAGATTGTAAACACCGTGCACGCATGTGATACATGTACTCGGTAATGCTGGCCGTTGTCCGCGTCGGCGATTGGCTGCTATTTAAAGCATACTGGGGAATCCGTTCCATTACATTCGTCAGCATGCATCCCTGTTATTAATTTGAAAAACTGCGGAGTAAATAAGGTTCGCCGTTTGAAAGTTTGGTAGGAATGGGACAGTCATAAGGAACGGAACCCAATACAATTTCTGGAAAGTATAGAAATTGTTTCTTTTCGGCATAACATGACCGAATTGATTAAATTACATCAAAATGTCTCGGGCGTGAGTTGGCTCAAGACAACAGCCGGCTCGCTCCACAGATTTGCGTGTATTTCCTCAGGGTATTGTCACGTCGCTTTGCAGAGTGGAAATTCCCTGAGATCTCAGGATGCCTTGGCAATGGCTCTCATCAGCCACATTATGAACACCAAAGCTTTCAACAAACGACTCCTTTAAAACGACTTTTCAAAACGGCGCTCTCATGTCAAAGAACATATTTTCCATGCAATGTAGCCAGGGAACCAGCCTATAGCACGGTGGCTTCGCAAAATTTATTGAAAGCATGCACATTTTCCCCCCAAAATAAATGAACATACTGAGCTGACTTATACACAGGTTGGTTTTTATCATACACATCCTCAGTTACGCATGAAGATAACGCCGTCTGTAACAGTATTCCAATCATGTAATCTATCCCGATTTGAAATCTCGATAAATTTATTTCGCCGCGACTCTGGTTCGCCAGTCTGGAAAAGAAGTTACAGGACAAATATACAATTTCAGTATCGACATATATACACACTCAACCGATGACTGATAGTGCGCTATGGACTGTAATTACTCTACTGCCGTTTCCTGGTTTTTTTTATTAGAGCAGTATAGTTTCACACCATTTCAATGACGTGTGCAGTTAATTTTCCGCACATTTTAGAAGTACATGTACTTGCTTATAGTGCAACTACCTTTTTCGAGTATACAACTACTTTACGTTTTATGGGTATTTCGTGATGTAGAGCGTGTGTTTTTTACGAGCGGAGAGTACTGTTCCTCTCTCCCCTGATAAAATGTACAATTTAGGGAAACCGCCAGCATGTAAGTAAATCAGGTACCAACAATCTTTCGGAGTACATCCCAAGCGATATATTAATTCATTTGAACCATCATCATGCATGCAGCATTTAGGAAGTATATGATGTCGAAAAAGCCAAAAAAATTATTGAAGTTACGCCGAAGACCATTACGTTAATATCAGTATTTTCAAGGCAAAAGGGTGTGGCGACCAAGACCATAATAGATCTTATCTCATAAAATGACTATAATAAGCTTAAGTTGTTCTATGAGATAGCTTAAGTTGTTCTATGAGATAGCCTAAGTTGTTCTATGAGATAGCCTAAGTTGTTCTATGAGATAGCCTAAGTTGTTCTATGAGATAGCCTAAGTTGTTCTATGAGATAGCCTAAGTTGTTCTATGAGATAGCCTAAGTTGTTCTATGAGATAGCCTAAGTTGTTCTATGAGATAGCTTAAGTTGTTCTATGAGATAGCTTAAGTTGTTCTATGAGATAGCTTAAGTTGTTCTATGAGATAGCTTAAGTTGTTCTATGAGATAGCTTGCGTTGTTCTATGAGATAGCTTAAGTTGTTCTATGAGATAGCTTAAGTTGTTCTATGAGATAGCGTTGTTCTATGAGATAGCTTAAGTTGTTCTATGAGATAGCTTAAGTTATTCTATGAGATAGCTTAAGTTGTTCTATGAGATAGCTTAGGATGTTCTATGAGATAGCTTAGGATGTTCTATGAGATAGCTTAAGTTGTTCTATGAGATAGCTTAAGTTGTTCTATGAGATAGCTTAAGTTGTTCTATGAGATAGCTTAAGTTGTTCTATGAGATAGCTCAAGTTGTTCTATGAGATAGCTTAAGTTGTTCTATGAGATAGCTTAGGATGTTCTATGAGATAGCTTAGGATGTTCTATGAGATAGCTTAAGTTGTTCTATGAGATAGCTTAAGTTGTTCTATGAGATAGCGTTGTTCTATGAGATAGCTTAAGTTGTTCTATGAGATAGCTTAAGTTATTCTATGAGATAGCTTAAGTTGTTCTATGAGATAGCTTAGGATGTTCTATGAGATAGCTTAAGTTGTTCTATGAGATAGCTTAAGTTGTTCTATGAGATAGCTTAAGTTGTTCTAGGAGATAGCTTAAGTTGTTCTACGAGATAGCTCAAGTTGTTCTATGAGATAGCTCAAGTTGTTCTAGGAGATAGCTTAAGTTGTTCTAGGAGATAGCTTAAGTTGTTCTATGAGATAGCTTAAGTTGTTCTATGAGATAGCTTAAGTTGTTCTATGAGATAGCTTAAGTTGTTTTAGGAGATAGCTTAAGTTGTTCTATGAGATAGCTTAAGTTGTTCTAGAAGATAGCTTAAGTTGTTCTAGAAGATAGCTTAAGTTGTTCTATGAGACAGCTTAAGTTGTTCTATGAGATAGCTTAAGTTGTTCTATGAGATAGCTTAAGTTGTTCTATGAAATAGCTTAAGTTGTTCTATGAAATAGCTTATAAGCTCCAAAAGGTATACAAACGGTTTGACAGCATACCTTTCTATATATTTTCCCTGTACAAATGTCACATAATGTATTTATAGGTAAGACATAAGGCTGTGCATGGTGGAAATCAATATGATATGGGTTTGCGGTAGCACCATGTGAATCTCTTTTGTATATGTGTGGTTCTGAAAAGAACCGGTGAATGTGAACTCAACGTTTCGAACAGTGTGATCTGTCAGACGAACAGAGCACACTCGCCGGTTCTTTTCAGAACCACACATATACAAAAGAGATTCACGTGGTGCTACCGTAAACCCATACACATAATGTACTTATAGGTATTTTTTCGGTAGTATGGGAAATTTGTACAGGGATGTTTCAGGCGTGCATGTCACACAATTTGTTGCCTTTTTGGGGTTTAGGTCATCTCCTTAGAATAGGGGGTTTAGATGCACGTAAAACGCGAACGCGAAATTAATGCTTTCAACACTGGTCCTATCACAAGTCTAAGAACTCGGGTTCGAATCTTGGTCACAGCAAAAAGTTATCTCGCCACGAAAGTCACAAATGTGGGTCTTTCGTTTCCATCTGTTCTAACGCGTTCACGTTTTACGTGCATTAAAACCTCCCTAATAACTTTACATGAAAATACGTGTATTTTCTTTATTTTGGGACATAAGGTATTTCTTTTAAAAATACGGCCCTGTTTGCCCTAAAGTACCCTTATGGAAGGAAAATTGTACCCTTTATAACGTGGAAAGGTCAAAAGCAAACAGTAATTACCTCAACAGAATGCTTAATGACGTCCATTGCATGGGACCCTGCAATATTAATTACGCCTATCAACATGGCAATTCCATTACTAGACGTCTCAGAATCGTTGCCTGAGCAAGGTCTAGTGTGTACAATGACCATTGCACGCGGAGAATGTGAAGTGCGCCGGGGACCATTAGGCCTAAATGAGGTTTGCCACGCAGGAATTCTGCCTCTTTATTCGACAACTCTTTGCCCAACGTGTATGACTGATCACGTTTTGATCTACTCAACAAACTATCAAATGAATTGTGTAAACTCAAAACGCTACTGCAGAGTTATCGTAGAAGGTAAAGGAGTACCGCATCACGTCTTAAAGGAGCTTGTTAAGATTTGTCCAGAAAATGGATTTCGTTCTAACCTATAAGGGTATCCCGACCTTACGGCACGTTTGAATGCTAGCTATAGCTACCCGGAGGTATATACACTCGACCAAAAAAGTTCTGTCACCAGTAAGACATTTGTAGATATTTATTATGAAATTGGATTTAATGTAGGAAAATAATATATCAAATTTTAGCTGAACATATCACTCAAAGGAATAGAGCTCAACGAAGTCCATGATGGCCAGCTTCACGGAACAGGAATGCAACAAAGGAGTGTGGGGTCAGAATGAAAAACACCAAAGAACAACAATGTCAACTTTATTGCACCCAAGCAAGGGGAGTTACAGTTCAGTATTTTGCTTCCACCATACCTAATGCAATGGCACGATTCAGATTGGACAATTTAACCATTTTGATTTGGATGTTTTTGACAAGACATTGATAAATCCAAACTCACTTAAAAATGTCCTAATTGTCTACACATTGTTCTTTGGTGTTTTTCATTCTGATCCCACACTCCTTTGTTGCATTCCTGTTCAGTGAAGCTTGCCATCATGATCTCTCTTGAGCTCTATTCTTTTTAGGGATATGTTCAGCTAAAATTTTATATATAATTTTCCTACATTAAATCCAATTTAATAATGAATATATATAAATGTCTTACTGGTGACAGAACTTTTTTGGTCGAGTGTACATGTAGTTGAGCTGAACTACTTGTCTGAACACAACTCAATAAAATTGTATTATCCTAACTTTACCTTTGACGATAACCTAGGAAAGAAACCTGATGAACAACACGCTCTGTCTATAATGAGTAGCGCTAGAAGCAAAATCATTTTAAAAGCATTTGCTGCAGCCCTCAAATCTATACCTGTTTTAAAAAATGACAACACAGACCACACGCTACATTTAAACGTTAGATACGCAACAACCAAACTTTGGATGCGAGAAAAAAATAATATGGGCCTCATCGGGCAGATGCTCTACCAGCTGAGCTATTTTGCATTCGTTAGATGCAAGTATATTGTGACGGTAGTGAAATGCATGAACTGGAGTATAGGTAAACATAATTTGGTTAGGGCATTGTAACTACAAGCGAAAGGTTTTAATTTAAATTAGAATTCTCCCCTTCTGCCCCAGTTACATTCCGTCTACAATCGCAAGGAGCCCGGGCGTTAGTTCCACCTCGGGTTGTTTACGGGTTCTCGTGCCAAGTCCGCCGACCGAGCACTCGCCATAAGCAATATGGCACGCCACTGATGACTTCAATCCCCTTCAAAGACACTTGCGAGTGGCCTTTTTAATATCGGCTCAAATTAAAATAAATCTCAAGAGATTTAGACATTTATAATTCAACAAATGTTTCGTCTTGTGAAGTGGCCGAGCGGCATCCTATTTACTAAAGGTTGCTGTTAATTTTGAAACACTGCTTCAAGCCAGTTGCCATATCTAACACCATGCACCACCACCACAGACAAGTTCAGTGAAACAAGGCATAAACGCAACAATCAATGAACCGCATCCAACCCGTCGATATTTGGTGTTTTATTATGATCATTATAGACTATGTAAGTTGACCTCGCGAACGTACGAGACCGCGCGAGACCACTGTTATTTCCGTTATTTTCGTAAACTACATGCAGCAAAAGGTGTGCAACACGCACAGCAGCCGACGTACGTAGGCCTACAGTGTACATACAGACCTCGCTAGCGATAGGCGAAACGCCATCTACCAAAAGTAGAGCTTGCAGACTTTTGCCCAAGTTCGAAGCATTCATTTTCACATTATTCCACACTTGGGTCATCCATTCCAAATTGGATGAAGAATATGCTAGCAGAGAAATTTATTCAGGTCACGAAATTTTAATAAATTTGTATAAATATCGTTTTTAGAGATAATTATGCATGTATTATATATTGTAAAAAAAACATTTTAGTTACCCGAATCACTTTCGGCTCGGTTGTATACTTAAGATTGGACAGACAAATTTATATACAAAAACAAAATCTCGCCCGTGTTATAGGAATAGGCGTTTTAGTCGTGTTGTGCCCGGAAGCTCAGATTGACCTTTGCCGCGAGACTTACATAGTCTATTGCAGCCCGATAGGCTGAATTGCACATGATCTAACATTAATTTAACTGTAACATTACAACAACAAAAAATTAACATAAAATATACATTAAATAACAACAAGTATTAGGACCAAAACAATTGATTAGACTTAAATTTACAATATATGTTTAGCGTATACACAGGATAAATTACACACGATCAACCCCCCGCACCCCCAGCAGGAAAACTGGTCTCTATCCATTGTTATTTAGAAGCTTAATAAAGGAGGGAATTGGACTAGTTTTGTACCGCTCAGTTTTACACACAATATATTTAAATGGTTTTGGATTTCTCAATGTCATAGATTTAACATTATTTAAAGGTAACCAGTGATGAAGTATGCAATAGCAGTTGGCTATACGAGAATTGAAGCCACGAACAATGCTTGGCCTAGACTGTTCCCCGGTCAATGCGATCGCTTGCATTCCGCTTAACACATGTAAACTGGTGAAGACAGTATTATGACCAGTCTAGGTATAAGGCATTGTATTTGGGGAGTACAATGGCGATCGGCGGCTTCAAATTTAGAGGTCGTTGCCGCATCCAGTGGTTATATATTGATGATCCAACCCGTACCGTATACCAATCAGTCGATAGTGCTGCTCACGCCAGGCATAGAGGTGATGGAAACACAACACTCATGCCACGGGCATCAATTCGTTATAGCTCCATCGATTTATTATTAAAGCGTATTATGCTGCACCGTCTTTGCCGTGGCAAATACGCTTTAATATCACGTTCTGAAATTGATGGATTTGGAGGCACAGGTTTATGAACTCACAACACCGGTCTGTTCAAAGGTTTACCCTCATGGATGATGGGGAAAAAGAAAGAAAATACTGCCCCTTGTCTGATTCTTAATACTCTCCGGATGAAATGGTATAGCATGTCATGACTGTTAGATCATATCAGGGAATGTTTTTGAGCGATTCTGCAAATAAAACCATTATAAATCAAAAGAAAGACATCAACAAACTCATGTGAAGAAATTTCAGCTTTCTCAAATGTACCACGTTTAAAAAAACCATGAAAATCCATATGCGTTTTCCTGGTCTTGGCGGGGTGTTTTAAATATTCGTTCTCAGTTGATCGGGTACTATGTGGCTTGCGTCATGCACTCTGTGGCGCACATCATATACTGGTCTAACACGGACACACTTGTGGGGTACCAAACACAATGGAACAATGGTACCCCATAAAGAAATTCAAAAGGAACAGTGGTACCCCACAGAGGAATTATAAAGAAAAGGGAAAATATGACAACAATGCAAGTACCCCATAAACCCCTGTGTACACAGATTACTGCGTGTGCGCGCGATCCATAAAAATGCATCGCGTTGGAACACGCACACGCAGTACACAGCGCCCATGCATTTTGGACCGCATAGATGCGAACCAAAAATAAGTAAATCGTTTGCAAACGATCTAAATAATTTTATCTTTACAGATTATTTTCTGATAAAATTATATCATTTTGAGCAGAAACCTTTCATTGGGTAGTTGCTATTAATTAAATATTTACTTTCAGAACCTCTTCCCTGTAAACTCGTCGATTACTTTTTGGGGTCATTGCAAATGATACACTGGGCCTTTAAAGGAACAGGTACGTCAGCAATGCGCGCGCGCCAAATTCGTGCTACGAAATACGCAGCTCTATGCCTTTGCTATGGAGCTGTGCACGGTATTTCGTGGCACGAATTTGGCGCGCGCGCATTGCTGACGAGTCTGTGCCTTTAAAAGATGACACAGTAGCACTCATCTAATTAAAAAAAAAAATGATGCATGAACTTTCGTAGCAACAACTATTTCGTCAGACGATGAAGTATCCGATGGGAAACGAATTAAATTGGTAAACCAGAAGCGGTATTTTAAACAAATAATCGGGCGTGTCTGTTAATGAAATTTTCATTTGGTTTCATATTACTCACAAAACAAAAGGGTATTTGTGACGTTGGTTGGTATTTATTAAATTAATCACTTTTGTATATAACACACTGGCTACAACAGTTTTGGAAGGGGGGGGGGGGGGGGGGGGGGGTTGGGAGTGTGGCTATATTACAGGTTTTTCATCATTTAAAGAACGAAGAAAATGTATATTCTTAAAAATAAACTACAAAAAAATGCATTTGACTTATTTTCTCCCTACACGGTTGCATTCATAGCGAGGCTACATGGGCATAGGCCTACATTATAATATATATAAACCAACGTCACAGCAACCGTCATGGTAACGAGGCAAGGGAGTCATTGTTCATGCAAAACTACAGCCTCGCTGCTTTGCCAATATGGCGGTACCGTGCACTTCTTCTTTCGTATGATCCCCTAAAGGGATCTGGTTGCTGAGATTCGCCGACTTAAGTCGTTGCCCTGTAGCCACCTTAGGAGGTTCTTCAGCATGGCCACGAAGTACTATGGAACAGGAAGAAATTCTCAGTTTTAGATGTGGAAGGAAAGCCCCACACACCAACCGTGCACTGGATCTTATGGAGCGAAATGGAACTTTTCTGCCGCGACGCACAAGATAATGAACACTCCAAATTTGTTTCCCGCGCAAGGAATGATTCTACTTGACTTCTTCGCGGGTAATGACGACGTCTGGTGTTTGTGTGCAATGCAAACAGGGAGAATATGCCACAACAGTTGTAGGACAATGGACACAAATTACTCCGGAAACACGGGCCCTTTTTGAGCAGCACAGACTACAAATCGATGGCTGTTATTTTGATGAGAACGAGGTAGTAACGAGTAGAAGCAAACATGTCAAGCGAAATGGCCATCATCCTTAGCCCTGGATTTGTCAACAATCGAAGTGTTTTACGTCATTACGTCAGGCTTCAAACTAATACGTTAAACGAACACGTTAAAGGTTGGCGAAGTGACCTTTTTAAAATGCTAAATGCAAAATTCATTGCGGTTATATTTCAGGCTCGTCAGCAATGCGCGCGCGCCAAATTCGTGTCACGAAATACGCAGCTCCTTTAACTGCATGTTAATGAATCTGTACCTTTAACCTATCAAGTTGAACACATCTATAACGTCGACAAAATATCACAGTTAGAATTATTTTTAAATGCAAAAGGCGTCATTTCTATGCAAGATTGGGATCTTTCCCTCGTATGTTATAGGAAAGCTCGGATATATTTAGTCATCGTTTTATTACGTCATCATTCCAAGTTTTAAAAATTAGTGTCTAACTTTAAAGGCAGTATACATGATTGGTAATCTCGAAAATCAGAAATGTTCACAGATTTACGCCTAACTTACACAATATAAACATGATGACCGTTAAAAACTTCCTCTGAAGTGCTATAGTCTTTGAGAAATGAGTAAAACAATTAGTTTTCGTCTAATGAGACGAAAATTCAATTCGCCCAAAACCATTTCGCCCAAGTGCCATTCGCCCTCAAACCACTTCGCCCGAGTGCCATTTCGCCGCAAATCACTTTGTCCAAACACTACATCGCCCAAATGCTACTTCGCCCAAAACCACTTGGTGCACAGGCCGTGGTTCAGGGCGAAATGGTTCAGGGCGAATTGGTTTTGGGGCGAAATGACTGCAAAACCCTTTTTGACTGTTTTCTCAAAAGTTAGACGAAGTACGGAGCTGGTTTTTGCTCAGTTTTGTTTTAATCATGCATATCTTCAATCACACAGTGGGATAAAACTATTTGTAACAGTTTACCAATCATGTATACTATCTTTAAGCCCGCTCATTCACAAGCCGTAGCTCCGGAGCGTTTTTATGACGCCATCGTTCCATGACGTCGTAATTTTCTGACGTCATCGTTTTATGACGTCATGTTTTATGGCCTCATATAGGTATATGTTTATTATTGTTTTCTTCTGGTATTCATACCAATAATTCCTCTAAAGTGCCCATTGCACTGTCACTCGCAAGCGTGAGGAAACCCATGAAGAATTATAAATTAGAAATGGGCAGAGACACCGGAGAATCCCATTGCTCTTCACGAAAGAATGCTCTGGATCTTTAAAGTGCGTATACCGTTACCTAACACACCTTTCGAAGAATAGAGCAAGTGTGGTTGTGTGCCTTGGTCAAGGACACAGGTACCGCAGCTGGGGGAGATTCGAACCCGCAACCCCAAGTTTTCACATATATGATTGCGAGTCAATGACCCAAACCACCTATGATTGCGAGTCAATCACTCAAACCACTTGACCATATTAAAGATCATGACGAGATCAATGAGGATTATTTTGTTCCTAATTTAGTACAGTCACAAATTTTATTTCATATTGACCCAATAAGACAATAATGAATTATTGGCTGATCGCAAAACATGTTTACTCCGTTTTGATGCCCCCGCACCATATCACGCCCGATGACTCTACTGGGAGTCTTAGTGCCCAGAGATTCTGATCAAGTTAACACTGTGGCTTCAAGCACGAGGGGGTGTTTAGCGGTTTCTGGCAGGTACTGTAGTACGAATTCCCAAAATGGCTTTAAAGATAGATTACAGGATAGGAACACGACTTCAGATTGCATGATCTCCGTGTGGTTAAAGATGTGTACATTGTCAATCAAAACTAACATGTGCGTTAAGTCAGCTGAGTACCTGATCTACGGTTCCGAGAAAACAATGCAAGCTTTCAAGAAAATTTGCAAAGCCACCGTCCTATTTAAGCAGGTACCCTGACTTATTTACTGAATTTAAATGTTAATCGTCTCATTACATCAAACTATATCTTTTGTTAACTCTCAAGCGTCTTAAAGATATTAAATGATTAAATTAATTTGCCTATCACCCATTTTTACCAGCTATGCCAGTTATTTATATGTATTTGTTATTGTTTATGTGTTATGTGTTTGGGTTATCCTTTGCTTGTTTTTATGTAGTAATGTATTTTTGTTTGTATACTTGTGTTTGTGAGCTATGTTTTTGTCTATTTTAGCCAAAATAAATAAATAAAATAAAAAAAATGAAACATCACAAGATTTAAAATCACAAAATATCATGCGAAGACGAATTTTGCTGAAGCGTATCTAAGTCTACATTTTACGTATTCCGCTACTCAACTGCTCGTAGCACAGTCCAGCGCAAGCCACGGGTATATAGGTATAGCAACATGCGTGGCTTAGTAATGCAAAAGCTCATTTCTAAAGTAGGACGCCCCTTGAGAAATCACCTGATGAAAACGGGTTTAATAAAGTACACAGGGAAGTCATCCGTCTACTCAAATTACTCCCATGTCAATTGACATTTCCTATGATAGAGTATATTATATGGCTATAGCTTTATTTGGGTTAAGAGCCGATTACATTAGCAAAGGGCGTTGTTTGATCTAAGAATCTTGGTTTAACTTGGGGAAAGTACAAGGCAGCTTAGGGCTGGTGATATATACAATGTACCTGCTATGCAGCTTAAAGGAACACACCTTCTTTGTTGGGCTATTTTGGGCTCGAAATAGACCCATACATTATTCTGAAGCGCATTCGAGAGTAAATTAGATATATCCTGAAAAGACGCCGTCAAATTTGGCCGTTTTTGAGCACTTTTGAAAAATCCAAGGTCACGTGACTTTTCGGAACCAAATTCTGGTTCCGAAAAGTCACGTGGTCTTGTGAGTTAGTTGTATTTCCAGCCGTATAAAAGTTTGTTACTGCAGAACTGCACCAAATTCAACTCTGATTTTCCCCCAATATTTATAAGTAATTGACAAAAGAGAGACTATTTATACAGGTATGAAACAAAGTTAAACATAAGTATGAAAATTCGAACATAATTGTTTGTTTCGAGAGTCCGGAGAACGGGAGCGAGCGCGTGCTACGGCAGGCTACCGTGGAGTGTAGAAATTTGCCCCGCGCAGCATGCACGGCAAAGTGCACACACACGTACGTACGTAGGCGTGTTGCTTCGGTGCACGTACGTTCGTGAAGAAAAAAACATGATGCCAACTCCTCAACAAGAAAACGGAAATTCCTATTCGGTCGTCCGGGCTTTCCAGTGAAATCGTGAGCAGAAAATTGGAGATATCCTGAGCAGGAGAAGAGCGAATCGTTTGTGACAAAGTCGTGAGGCTCTCGCGTAGTTGCAACGGCTGGTAAAGCGTATAACCCGTCTTTTGACTGTTTTTGTTATTTTTGCACTTCTTTAGTAAATTACGGGATATTTTGATGAATTTTTTTTTGCAACGATCATCAAAAAAGTATTGTCAATGCTGCTACATCACTAAATCATGTAAACAGTAGGCAGGTGTGTACCTTTAATTGCACGGCAGATTGTTTCAAACTACCAACTATGGCGTTCCCTAATGGGCCAGTCACAAATCAGTTGCGATGCGTCGGCGATGGGTAAAACCGGGAAATTTGAACAAAATCTTGAGACAGATCTCACGATTTTGCACCCGTCGGAGGCGCTCTCCGGACGCCTGCGGCTTGTCGCAGATTTTTTTGGCATCGCCACACCCGTCGCGGTCCCCAACTTTGAACTTAAAATTTTAAGATTGCTCGCAAGATTTTTCACCCATTTTGGGCATCCCAGACACAATCTCTGATGACCTACGATGCCCTCCGATTAATCGGAGGCGTCCTCCGAATAATCTGAGACTAGTCGCAAGATTCTGTGTGGGATTGGAAATTCAGGTTGAGATTCAATGTCTGCGAGTGGTCTCCGGCGCCCTCCGACTGAATCGGAGGCGCCCTGCGACGATTCGTACGCTTTCTGTGATCGTCTCCGACGAATCGTACGGTGGAATCGTAGTAAATCGCCGTGTATATAAGGGCGCCTCCGATCGGATCGCTAAAAGTTTGAGACGCTCTTGGAAATTAAAAGAAAAGATGCTCGCAGATATCGTCTCCGATGCAATCGGAGGCGATCGGAGGCTAATCCCACGATTTTTCGACAAAACCGGGTCAAAATCCTTGAAAAAATCTCAGACAATGTAACTGCTCCACTTTTATTAGGATTATTGCTAGGATTGTTCAAGGCTTCTTTATTTTCTACGACGACCCCCCGCCAAAACTAATCCCCGACAGATCGCCGACATTGTGACTGGGCCATAAAGAACCATTGCATCATTTGCAACGACAAACTGCATGAAAATAACAGAATCACAAAAAAAACGCTTTTCGTCCAAGTTCATCCCGTGGTATTCAGTACTCATGCATGGGCGTATAGGCTGGTTTGGGCGTGGGGGTGCGATTTTCATGAAAAGTGGAACTCCAACTCTGACAAGCCGAGATCGTCAAGTTGGGCGATCGATCCAGCCTCCGCCCCCGAGTACGCCGCTTTTTCTCAAGGCGACGCGCGTCAAATTCACGCACGAAAAGGCTCAGTGTAAATCCAGTGAAATAGTTGCGCAAACATTTCTAAAAGTAAAAGTAATTATAGTGTTAAGAAATACTTCACAAGGTATCGTTTGGAAGAAATCTATTCTTCAATATTAACATATATTTGTTGGAGCGAATACTTTGAAACCCGAGAGACCAGAAGAACAATGAAAAGGGAAACCAATAACCTTGACCACACCGTGTTTACACTGGTCCTGAGCTCGGAATGAATATTTATCTCCTGATAAAAATGCCTCAGTGTTAACCGCAATGATCCTGAGTGCCGCGTTTAGTATTCAGGTTGATCTCGAGCATGGTGCCCTCGCGGGCTTTTCCTGTGCTATAGGGCCTATGGTTGTGGAGCGGATGCGGCAGTTGCTTATCTAACGCGAGACCAAAATCCCGAGGTCTGAATCCGAGGCCAATTTGGTCCCGAGAGCGTTTACACTGAGTTGGTGATCTGGGGCTGACCCCGAGCTCGGTGTTCGACCCCGATCTCGGGATCAAGTGTAAACAGGTTGTTAAAGCTAATTTGAAAATGATATCTCCAATTACTAAAATCGCTCCCACCCTCACCCTCACCACCCCAACACCCTCACCCTCACCCTCACCCTCACCTTCACCTTCACCCCCCCCCACCCCCCCCCCCGCCCCCAAACCAAAAAGAAAAGAAAAGAAATATAATGTGTTACGGCAAAGATTAGCTGGATTGGCTGCATGCGTCTTGGCTGAATTCTTGTGGAAACAAATGCGCACGAGGGAATCCAAATCACATTTTGTGTATCGCTCGCAAATGTAATAACCCAGGCATAATTACATTCACGGGACCGAAGTATTTTGTTACATTTTCGGCAAGCTTTTAATCAAGTTTACGGTTAAATTCGTTGGCGTTATCACATTAACCAGCGCATAAACGATGTAACAGGATATACCTATTTGGATGTCAAGGTATCAAAAAGCAAAGTTTCAACAAAATGTCCCCAAACGCCACATTGCATGGCTTGTTTGTCATCCGTGCTTTGTGCATATAAATAACCCATGAATTGTTAAATATGCGCGGTCTTTACCGAGTAAGAGGGATCATTGTTCAGGATGACATTACTACTGCTTATTTTAAATCTTTGATGTAAACTTAAAGGCAGTATACATGATTGGTATCTCGAAAATCAGAAATGTTCACAGATTTACGCCCAACTTACACAATAGGCCTATAAACATGATGACCGTAGAAAACTTCCCCTGAAATGGTTTTGTCTGAAGTGCTATAGTCTTTGAGAAATGAGTAAAACACAATTAGTTTTCGTCTCATGAGACGAAAATTCAATTCGCCCAAAACCATTTCGCCCAAGTGCCATTTCGCCCAAAAACCATTTCGCACAAGTGGCATTTCGCCCCAAACCACTTCGCCCGAGTGCTATTTTGTCCCAAATTACTTCGTCCAAACACTACATCGCCCAAATGCCACTTCACCCCAAAACCACTTCGTGCACAGGCCGTGGTTTAGGGCGAAACGGTTCAGGGCGAAATGGTTCAGGGCGAAGTGGTTTTGTGTCGAAATGACTGCAAAACCTTTTTTTTTACTGTTTTCTCGAAAGTTAGACGAAGTACGGAGCTGGTTTTTGCTCAGGTTGGTTTTAATCATGCATATCTTCAATCACACAGGGAGATAAAACTATTTGTAACAGTTTACCAATCATTGTATAATCTTCAAATAAACTAGAAGTAATAAAATAGGTGGGCGTTGTCAACTTAAAAAATAGAATCTTCATGCATGTCATTTCAGAAACACACGAGAACAGTAAAGTGAACATAAGATTAATAATTCAAAGTAGAATTGTTGCAAGCACCCTTTAAAATGTGCAGAATTTGAAAACTTTAAAAACTAAAACTACTAAATTATTATGAAATGAAATTTTTATGGATTCTTGAAACCACATTCCCCCCTACTTCCCTCAGCATGTTCCATTGGCCTCTTGAGTGTTTCACATGCATGAATGGAGTCTGGTGTATTGACATACTTGACCAGACTAAATGTTTGTTGCTAAGTGGTGCACGCGGCTGGTGTGAAGTACAGAATCGATACCATAGGAGAGAATGACAAAAACCAGACTGTTGATTGCTAGACAATGGCATGCACCACGACCAACGAAAGCATAGTATGTGACTTTTGAAACTGCACCTCTATTTGAAAGGGAAAAATTCGGGGTACCAGCCATTATGGAAATATTACACGCAAACGGCTGTCTCATGGATGAACGTAAGCATTAGAAGGGTGTATAACAGCATTTATAACACCTCACCCACATATTATGTATCGTGGTTGGTCGAGAGCGTGTCACATGACGTTTGCTATCTTTGTACAAGTGCTCCAAAAAGACTATACCATGCATTCCGAAAAGTAATACCCCCAACTCCCTACACGCCTGCATTACGCGTAACGCGCGCGATCGAACAAAAACGCACAGCCAGCAGTTGTACGAACGCGGTGGACACTGTAGGAAAGTGAATGCAAAAAAATAATTGATGAAACTTATTTCATTTTTATTTAAGCCAAAATTAAGCAGAATCTGTCGGATATACAGTTACCGGATTGGTAACCATGCATGTCCCCAAGGAACACAGAAACTGCTCCACAAGATGGCGGCTATTCGATACGGTCTATGTCTGAAGTGATGTCAAAAACTAATCTTGTATAATACTGCCTTTAAGTCCCGTAACAACAAGAAACAATCTTTCCTGCTGTATGATCAATATAATTAAGTGAGTTGCGTCCGGCTAAAAGTCAACAATTTGCAGCAAATCTGTCGCTCTAGTGTGTTGGTAGCAATCACTAATTAGACAATGCACACAGTATAAAGAACGGCAGATCGCACGTACGTATACGTACGTGTTTGTTCACGCGTCTTTATGCTATGCAGTGCAGAGACCACAATTGAAACATGATTCCCGGATTCATTTTTTCCCTTCTATTTTCTCAGTCGGCTACTCTCTTCCCATCCCAAATGCCACACAGCTTAATTATGATCTCTCCCCCAGCCAAAAAACAGCCCGTACTAATGAAAGACTATACGTGTTTGTTGTAAATCGATACCCTAGGCCTGGGGTAGATGGAAACCAGAGTGTCATACACCAACGCGGGATTACACACAACGATAGAGCTGATAAGAGATTATGAATTTAAAGTCTATTTTCCCAAGGATTAACTTCTTCAATCCGCCATTTAATTCCGCAAATCCTATACTTCCCGCTACAATAAATAACGAATGCTCTTGGGAATTGGTTTAAAAAAACGACTCGGAGAAAAAGAAAATTGCCAAAAACAAAGTAATATGTTGAAAATCGTTAGGGATATCGATACATACCATATTTACCAAAAGATATCAATTTTCACTCTGAATTCAAAATGGCTTAGCATAATGCAAATTCTAAAATCCAAGAGAAATCGATAGACGCCCGAGTGCTCTAACAATAGAAGGTTTCGCACCGTCACGGATCCCATCACGGATACCGATACGTCATAACTTTATGCGCTTCTCGTGACGCGTAACCGTAGTACACATGTTTCATACGCGTGAGCAACGGTTATCGGCCTCCATACGCTTAGCATAAAAACGGATACCGGTTATGCGGATTTTTCGCTTCTTCCGAGGTGAATTAATAGGTTTTATGCATTTTGTTTTTGTGATGTATCTTCCATGAATACCGATCGAATTTAATGAGTCATGCCCACGTGAAACTAAAGAAAATCAGCTGAAAACAAATTGTATGCACGTAGTCACACAGTGACTTAATAGGTCTTTAAAGGTAGTCTACTTGTTTGGTAATTACCCTCCAAAATATTTTGAATTATTATCTTTAAGCTTACTTGGTAATGGTAGTAATCATCCTGTGAAATTATTTCGTCTGAATTGCTCCCATGAGAAAAATTACAAAACCATTTGAATCTCCAAAGATCACAGGCTATAGGCCATTCATTAGAGCCATTCATTCATGCATGCACAAAAACCGTACTTGGATTTTTCAGGTTTTCTGAAGTATTACTGCATCTCTGTGTCTGAAATTTATACAAGGTAGTTTTCTCGACCTATGCTTTCAATTACCAGTGGAAATTATGCCGTTTTTAACGGTTTACCAAACAATAGTAATACTACCTTTAAAGATATAGGCCTACATGATTGGTATACTGTTACAAATAGTTTTATCCCTCTGTGCGATTGAAGATATGCATGATTGAAACCAACCCGAGCAAAAACCAGCTCCGTACTTCCTCTAACCTTTGATAAAACAGTCCAAAAAGAGTTTGCAGTCACTTCGCCCTGAACACGAAGTGGTTTTGGGGCGAAGTGGCATTTGGGCGAGGAAGTGTTTGGACGAAGTGATTTGGGGCGAAATTGCACTTGGGCGTAGTCGTTTGGTAGAGAAATGGCACTTGGGCGAAATGGTTTTGGGGCTAAATGATTTTACGTCTCGCGAAACGAAAAATAATTGTTTTGCTTATTTCTCAAAGACTATAGCATTCAGACAAACCCATTTCAGGGGAAGTTTTCTACCGTCATAATGTTTATATCGTGTAAGTTATGTGTAAATCTGTGAATATTTATGATTCTTCGAGATACCAATCATGTGTACTGCCTTTAAGCCACCTCCAGTTGTTAATTTATATAACAGAAAGGTATACCATCTTAAGCGGGCCGCACACTATAGGATCCGACCACGATCCGACAGTATTTCAGTCGCATCGTAAAGTGTGCGGTGATTTACATCCCGATTTTCTCCAGTCGCTGAGCTGTCGCAAACTGCTTCCCGACTCGATCGCGAAGATTCAAATTTTGAATCTTTACGATTGTATCGACGACCAGAATACAATTGGATATGGACGACCAATAGTACAAAGCATTTTTTGTCATTTCGATTTTTATTTAGAAGTTACGTGCTGTTAGGATTTGGGTATTCGGCTATTAAGTGAAGCTTTTCTTCAATTTTTATTTGTTTAAAATACCATGGTTGGCAAAAGAATCGTTTCCATGCAAGTTATTTTACTGCGTAGACGTTTCCAATTTGTGACTATTTGGCCGTCCATATCCCTATACCATAATGCGCTTTGAATAAAAATGGCGGCGGTTGAATGGACCGAACGAATGGAAGAAGACTTAATAAGCATGTGGGCTGCTCGAGAGTGCCTGTATAATATATCGAGTAGAGGTTATGCAAATAAGCAGTTGAAAACCCAGTCCCTGCAGGAGATATCTACCGTCATAGCAGTCTCTGGTAAGTACAACTTTGCCCATTTTATGGACTCTGGCTGGACTGAGTGATGGTAGGCCTAGCCTAGCCTATGTCAATGTCATGTGCGCGCACAAACAATACACCATGGACGTGACCTACCTAGTACCTAGGCTAGCCACGATAGCCTAGCTAGCTAGCTATGCGCTATACACGCTATGGTATATAGTTAAACACAGATGCACATGACCGTTGACATGGTTGAGGGGCCGGGCACAAACACGCTGACATGTTTTTAGCAGAGCACAGACAGTGTTAGAAGTTTGCCTAGGCCTAAGTTAAGTAGCATTGACGCTATAGTAAAACTAAAAATTCGGTCAGGCTTAGCCTAGCCATAGCCCTTGTCTTCTCATTCGTTTGAGGGGTGGGATAGAACATTTTTGTTATAACTTTCAGCACCTTCATCCTATCCATAACCTATTTTATCATGTACTTCAGATTCATGATAATACAAATAAAGCACTTAATAATTAACATATGTTCTATTATTCTGTGATTTATTGTTTTTGAGAAACTAAATCATTTTTATAGAGAATGACCTGTAGGCCGCTGTAATGCATGTATGTACATTTAATAATAAATATAGTGAACAATATATAATACTAGTTTACATCTATTCCAAACAGAATTTCCAGCATAGGACAAAATAAATACTATGTTTACGCAAATTACAATTTGTGTATGTACAATGCATATTATAAGCAGTGTATAAATTTGGCAAGATAAAATAAATAGGTGAAATATTTGTGTTTGGGAAAAAAACCAAATTGCATTTTTATCATGAATATCTGTGCTGTGCAACACCATGTGGAAGTTATATATGTTTTGGAGTTTTTGTGCAGTGTGCTGATATAAAATTACAATTCATGAGCTGAGCAAGTTGTGATGCCACATATTAGGCAAAAACAGAAAAAGCAAACTGAACTTTGCAAGAAGGTTCAACTGTTTTCTCAACTTTTGTGATATACATGTATTTGTTATATGCCACGGAGGAAAAACTGGGAATGGAAGCCGCAGCTGTTTGCCAAAATCTAGTTTATATTCTGTCTAAGTTAAAATTTTCGAAGTTAAAATCCTGCACATTTTTAAAATTTTACATTCAGAATAGACATGACCGCCACAATTACAAAATAAATACTATGTTTACGTACATTAAAACTTGTGTATATATGTACAATACATACTATAAGCAGTGTATAATTTGGCAAGATAAAATAAATAGGTGAAATGTTTGTGTTTGATAAGAAAATGCATCACTCAATGTTATTTTTTTTTCTTCTAACTGTTGTGTTTATTCCTTCTATTTTATTGTAGTGAATGAAGTGACCAAAAGGATGGCATCTCTACGAACTCAGTATTCGAGACTGATAAAGCCACTGCCAAGTGGATCTGAGGCAAAGAAAATAACATCAAGGCAACTTTGGCTGAAGAGTCACCTTGAGTTCTTGGCTCCTCATGTGAAAGCCAGGTCATCAGTGTCAAATCTTCAGGTACAATGTACACTGCAAAAACCGTGGTGTTAAATTAGCACTATTGCTTAATGGTGTTGTCTTATATAGATACCAAGCCTGGTGTTAAAATGTAACACCATAGGTGTGTTTTAATTCCACATTTGGAATAAATGCATTATTTTTTAAAACTAATACTTGTGGTGTTAAAACTTAACACCAGACTTGGTATAAGACAACACCAGTGGTAATTTAACACCACAGTTTTTGAAGTGTAATAATTTGTTTTCCATAACGATGATTGAGCATTGTTTATAAGTGCGACATTGTATAAGCAATGAGTACCCAGAACTTTCGTGCCTCTGCTGACATCTCTTTTTATAAATCTGCAAATTATACAATGACCTTTAACAAACAAATTAGGCCACGGTGAAGTGCGTTAAAATGAAATTTATGCAACGGTATCTTGCCATTCGACTGATCCCTCAGCAGAAGAAAAGTAGTGGCATAGCATGTCACGTTGTTCCTTTGCTGAGAACTGCTGGTTTGTGGTTTTAGGCAACACTGCCTTTGGCAACTCAGCTAGTTGTCTCCATGAGCCCGGTTTCACTTCATGAGTGGTAGGGTTTTCGGTGTCAACAAAGCCAGGGGGCTCGTACAATTTTCTTGCAGTACTGTGTGACCGCAGAAAATTGTGAAGTGCACATGCACAGAGCACGATTTTCTCCACCTTTTCAGGTGCGAGTGCGATGGGATTCAGGAAGACACGGAACCTGTTGGCAAGAATGCCGAACGGATTCTCAACCACTCTCCGGGCTCTAGACAGCCGGTAATTAAACACCCGCTGTTCCCGTGGCAATTGCCTGTTGGGATAGGGCTTCATGAGGTACGGCTTCAATGGAAAAGCCGCATCAGCCACGATAACATAGGGAAGAAGCTTAGAAGGGTCACCTGGGAGAGGGCTGGCTTCAGGGATACTTAATGTATGCCTGTTCAAGGCATCAAAAAGTGAAGAATGGGAAAACACACCTCCATCCGAAATCCTGCCATTACAGCCAACATCAACATACAAAAATTTATATTCTGCATCCACTAGCCCCAGCAGAACGACACTAAACGTGTGCTTGTAATTAAAGTATGTTGATCCGCTGTGTGCAGGAGGTCGGATGAGGATGTGTTTTCCATCCAAAGCCCCAATGCAATTTGGGAAATTCCACATTTCCTGAAACTTGTCAGCAACTTCCTCCCATTCCTCGGGGTTCTTCGGAATCTGAAATAAACAAATAACAAATAACCAATTAGAAGCTTATTTTCTCTGTTCAGATCGAGTCTGTTGCTGATAATCAAGACGAAGAAGACGGGGAACATGAGGCTGTAATGTCTGAGGACGTGCCAGTGATGAGTTCATCATCATCATCACAATCTGGTGGGAAGAAAAGAAAGAAGAGCAGTATTGAAGATGAAGAGCGGGAGATGCTTAAGGCAATACAGTAAGCTCTGCAGGAACCTGTGGCTCGTCCACCCCAAGATGATAACGACGCTGTCTTTGGCAAGTTTCTTGCTCAGGAGTTACAAACCATCAGTGATGAAAAGGTTAAGCTTGTACTCAAGAACAAAATACAAAATTTGGTTTTTGAAGCTAAGATGGCTTATCTTAATAGCACTGCACCAGAAAGTTAAATTAATTTTCTGATTAAGTCACTCGACAGAATAGAACTTGGGTATATAGCCTAGGGTAAAATTTCTTACATTTGAAAGTTTCAGTATGTTTGAAAGCATGCATTTTCAGGCCCTTTCATACTGATACTCATAAGGCCAAGATAAAAAAATGTGTTTTCTATTACATTAACAGAATATTCCGGATGGGTAGGTGGAAAAATCTTTTTATTTTGCTCCAAGTTTTTTCAGCCGAAAATATTAGGTTGGGATGACGGTAAATATTTTTTTACCACTTGCACATTAAAACATTGCAAATACGCAAGAGTAACTTAAGCCACCTTTTCATGCTTTGAGGGGGTAAACAAAAATAGGCAATGTACACAAAATGTAGGTTTCAGGTGGGCACAATTAATTTGTTAAAAGTGATTTTCTTTTTTGTAAAAAGATATAGGTTCTGCATGATTTTTTAGGTTGGGGCGGGTAATACGAAACACGGCTTTTTGTCTTGGCCTAAGTGGGCAATTTTGGAGTAGGCCTAGCTACAGTGTACAAGAGTTTAAAGACGCTTTCTGAAAAACAAGCAAACAATACAATAGTGCCAAAAAAGTGTCACCTGCATGATCACTATGTCACTCGTTAAAAATAATGTGTGTGGGCTACAATTATTGAATTGAGAATTGCTTTGACCAATTGGTTCAATATAATTTATGCAATTATATCTGATTTTGATACAAATTGTTATTCAAATCCATTCAAGCAAATGTACATTCGCTGATTTAAAATGTTACTGTAATTTGAAAGCTTGGCGTCCATATTACCACTTATCTAATTGAAACAATTAAGTGATTAAAAATGTTAAATTTACTTTTAAATGTTGTGCCAGGTATAACCAGTGACACTTTTAAAGTTAATAATGTTGGTGAACTAACTTAATAAAATTTAAGTGAAATACCTGCATGTACTCGGACTTCAGAGCTGTGTATATTGCCTGGCATGTCTCCAGAACCAGTCCAGAAATGGTCCTCTCTCCAACGCGGTACAGGTAGGAAAGACTGGAAAATGTTTCACCTGTCAAAGAAAAGGAAATCATTCTTGAAACCTGTCCGTCCTGGAACGCTGGCATACAAAAAAATGTATTTCGATAAACTCTTGTTTATCGAAATTAATGCACTGTAAACATGAAACAGCTAGCACTCTCAAAACAATTAAAGTGCTTTATTTGCACGTTTTCCCCAGTGATCAGCACCTTGTTTACTTTTTATAACGTTTTCGACATTATTCGGTGCTATACACGGAGTTTATCTAAAGTGCTTTATAGTTGGGTTGTTGCAAACTTCAAAAAGACATTTATTTACGTATAATTGCTTTGTTTTTCAAATTGAAGAAAATACTAACGTATTACAGGGCCTGTGACATGCTAAACAACTTTGTGCCTAAGCTTTGCTTCATAATGACGGATTACTTGTTTAGCAAGACATACTATTGTTCGTTTGGATGTAAAATCAATAAAAGGTGGCCTTTTTCAACTTTGAAGATTTCACTGCAATAAATCACAGACAGAGGGCGCTGTTTTGAGTGCATCACATAAGGAAGACAGAATGGAAAAGTTAAGAAAAAACATAAGACTTCAAGTTGGACTTGTGGCAAATTGCTGCAGTTTCTACCCCTAGTTTTGTCATGGCTTATTACAGCAGGCAACATGTAAAACAAACTCAAACAGCCATGGATTACAAAAGTTTCAGGAAAATTGAGAAAAAAGTGGAATCTTTTGTGCACAGTTGAATATGATTTTCCTGTGTTTGCCTCTTGTGACATAGTGACATTGGTCATGAATATACATATTTTCATTAGCATAAAAACTAAAAACCTTTGTTTTAACCCCCAAAGCAAGCTCCAAAGGATTGTTATGACTTTAACTGAGTAAAGTGGTTTTAAAGCATATATTTCATTGATAACAATCCTAAATAAGGGGCCCTTTAAGGCTTCTCCTGAAGACGAACAGAGCACACTGTTTGAAACTTTCTTTTCAGAACCACCCATAGGCCTATACAAAAAGCACACGGGTGTTACCGCAAACATCAAGAAAATACTTGTTAAAATAAGCAATAGGCCTATACAGTGTTTAATAAATCAAAGGCGAAATTACCAGTAGCAAGAAATCGCAGTGTAATTGCGAGACGTTCTTCTGGGCTTATACTTTGTCTAAAAACAGTATCTTCTTTCTTTACAGTCGCACGTATTCTTTCCAGTATATCATGAAACGCTCGGTAATCAAGGCGTAAAAACCGACGAAAGTCTGCTTCACTATCTTTCAAAAAAAATTCTTCTATTAGCCGAACATAGGCTCCATCCCGCGGTCGCTGCCTAATCCAAGGTTTAACCCAAACCTTCTTTTGTCGCTGTTGTCGCCGCCGCCGTCTTCTTTTGGACAATAAAATCAAAAGAAATCCTGCGATGATTTTTTTCGTGCGAGCAGAATGATCATCCATAACGTCGTTGCTATGTGACATTAGTGAGCTTTCGATTGGACGACGGAGAGAAACACGACGGTGGAAAGTCTGACCGCGAACACGTCGTTGCACAAAACGTCCTGTCCTACTTTTAATCCATTTCGATTTTCACGACGAGTTGAGATCGAGTCATGAGATCCAAAAATGTGTTGTTGAAGGTCAACTGTTACCTAAACGTTGCCGTCGTCGCCACAACGTTGATTTTCCCCAACTACCGTCCTAGAAATCAGACGACGACGACATGACAAAGTCGACGCATGCGCAGATGAGTCGGGATAGCAATTCATCCGTCGTAGAATCATCCGTCGTGCAAATCGAAAACTCCCTATTGCGCATGCGCCGACTACCGACTTGAGGAGATCGCAGAGTGTGCGGTATGCTTTGATCCGACCGCGATCCGACTGCGATGTTTCAAGTCGTCGCGCCAAAATCGGATCGCGGTCGGATCCTATAGTGTGCGGCCCGCTTTAGACAGAAATAGATTCATGTGATGTTTGTTACCATTGCTAACAGGGTATTTCTATAAATTAGGGGTCCAGTGTTGGTGTCCCCCGTTACATTTTACATCTCGATTTTGTAAATTCAGAACACATTCTTTAAATACTTTCCACCTCAAAGAGTGAGTACATAAAGTACAATTCATAAAAAAAAGGTTTAAAAGCCATTTTAATGATTTTTGTACGAAAAATAACACATTTCAGGTGTAACGGGGGACACTAAATGTCACACTTTTGGACCCCTAATTTATAGAAAGACCCAACAACACTTTGAGTAAGTTTTTTTTCTTGTCAACTTATGAAGTAAAACTTGAGGTCACTGCAAATGATACAATTTGTAACTGTAACCCTTACTGCACGTAAGGAGTTTGCTCAACACCTGTACAATGTCTAGTTTTTAGCAACACTCGGACATTTCTATGTCGACGTGTGATTATTGCTCGTCTTGCAATCATTGTCATGTTCTCGGGTAACATCTTAGACGTGTCGCCTGCTTTAAGACACACACCTGCTAGATGATACAGCTGAAAGCCAGCTCGTTTTATCGACCAATGCGTGGCAAGACATTTGATCAGATGGCCTAATGCAAGCCATCTAGCATCGTCCCTGCGTGCTACCGTCAACAAGCTGTGGGACGCGGCCTATGTTTGAGGCACCCCACCTGGGGAATAGACAAACATTCTACTACATTTACACACACTACAATCTGACAACCTCGACAATAAGAAAACAACATTCTCCAAGAAACTAAAAGAGAGAGATAAAACAGAAGATGGAGGGATGAATTAAGAACATACACTACTCACGATAAGTTAGGGATATTGGTGTAGTTATATTTTGGAAATTTTTAATTTTTTTCCTCAAATTACTGTTTTCACCTATTCCTGTGACAAGGTGCATCCTTCATACTAATCTTATACTGTACAAAAATCATTCAAGCGGAATGCATAAAATATCTTCGTACACCAAAAAATATCCCTAACTTATTGTGATGAGTAGTGTATGCAATGGCATTGCTTGGCAACAGATGGCTTGGGATAGAGTGAGGTGGAAAATTGGCGAAGAGGCTTTCCTCCTGCCTGCAGTGCAGCAAAACAATATTCTAACAAGGAAACTTTCAGTTCCCAATCATTCCTGATAATACAAGGTTCCTGTTATAACAAGGTAATCTGCAAAGTCCCAAGGACCTCTTAAAGGCCCATTATATAATTTGCAATGACCCAATTTTGTTTTTCATGAGTTGACAAGAAAAACCTTACTCAAAATGTTGATAGCAATGGTAACAAACACCACATGCTGGAAATTGACAACCGAAGGTGGTTTTTCTAAATAAAAAAAGTCCCATGCACGGGACTTTTTTACCATTCACTTATACACAAAATCCGTATATATTTTCAAAGATTTCTGAAGCATTGATGCATCTATGTGGCTAAAATTTCTTCAGGCTAGTTTACCAACATTCTTCCTTAGATATGTTACACTCTTATTCCACGAATCTGTAAAAAGTTTTATCTTGCAAATGATACATACGGCCTTTAATCATCGGTGTGACGTTATAGGCACAAAAATGATTGACATATATCTATGCTCGGCTGCGCAGGTAAGGGAGATTTCCCTGGGGTTTTCCTCCCAGTTCCAAAAGCGATTCTCCTTTTTTGTCAATCTTGATACTATAGCTGATGGCACAAAATGGCCTTAGTTGCCATAAAATTATCACCAACTGGCTTACAGTTGTTGATATATTTACTTAATGGGAAAAAGTCACAATCAAAAAATCACGTTTATTTATATATAATAGCAATTGTTGGGCAACAACCGATAAAAATCAACTTTTTCAATTTTTCTTGAAAATGACAACGCACAAATAAACTGCAATTTCACACGATAGTTCAGACAGTCATTTACTTACAGTCAAAACTTTATTTCAACTGAAGACGATAAAGGAGAGAATAAATAAGAGAAGTTATGCGAAGTATTCCAAAAATATCAGGCAAGGCAAAATACGGAGCAGTATTTTGAAGTAAATGGTACTTCGGGGTATTATAGAGTAAATAGTTCGGAAGAAAAACCATCTGAAAAGTTTTTTTTTAAATAACAAAATATACTATTAAGAATTTTACTCTTGAAAACAGACGCAAAACAGCCTCAATGTAAATTTAAAAATTGCATTTTTACTCTTTTGAATAAATTACATTTTGTTTCCTCTTTTTGTTAAAACGGATCAGACATGCACGTCTAAAAACAGCGAAGGCATGTCACATTTAAAAATTTGAACATGAAATAAATTACAATAAATGCATCAATATATTATTTTGTGTTTGTAATAAACCACAAACTATTTACATATACATCTATTTATATTTCTTACAAAGACAAATTAATTATGGCCCGGTCACACATAGACGACGCACGGGGGACGCACGGCCCGCGCATTGAAAATTTGCAATTTTGGCCAGTGCGTTGTCGTTCGCTAGGTGTGCGTCATCGTCCACAAATTGCGACGGAACGTCAACAGAACGGCGACGGAACGTCAACGTCAGCGGTACCGCTGAAAGTTGAAACTTTTCAACTTTGGGCGTTTGCCGTTAACGGCTAACGTTACTGTTTCTGTGGACGTCCACACTGTGAACGTCAAAAATTGGGCGCGCGCCCAAAATACAACGGCAGCGGAACGGCAAAATGCTCTAGTGTGGACCGTACTTAACTCGTTCGTCGAGCGCGTTGGACTAACGTTATGCATTCGACGTCTTTCGGTGTGTGCGTCGGGATTTTTTGTGCATGCACAAAAATGTGCGCGGAGCTCGACGCATGAATGTACACGTCAAAAGGACACCAGACACGCGCAGAGCTCGCTAGACCAACGCCAGACATACGCAGAGCGCACGCTGTGTATTCTATGTAAGTTCGGCGGCTAAGGTCTAGCGAACGCCCAGTGCACACCTAGCGTGCTTTAAACGCATGCCCAGCAAACATGCGGCGAATATGAGCGTGCTGAACGGGTCTCTAACGCACCCAACGTTCTTCTTGCGTGTTCCTAGCGTATACCTGGCGTGTACGTAGCTTGTACGTAGCGTGTACGTAGCGTGTAGTCATAGGGTAAATAAGCGGGTCCCGCACCACCTCCTCATCACTTCTCCTCCGACCCTCATGGGTGATGACGAAGGTTCCTATACTGATCGTGTCTAGAAGAACCACTTCAGAAGATGAAATAGGCCTTTATCACGGTGCGGCCATCTTCCTCTTTCTCCTATTAAAATGAACGTAACCAAAGCGAGGCTTGCAGAAAAAATAGTTTGGTACCGTTTTGAAATTGTTCATTGTGTGCATCACAATGGCACAGGCGTTGCGAGAGCGCGCAGCGTGTACAGTGATTCGCAACGGGAGATTACACGCGCTATCACGCGGACGCGCAGACGCACTGCTCGTACCCGACACGTACTATGGAGTACAAGACAAAGATGGACGCACCGTGATAAAGGTCTATACGATCTACGAGCCGACGCTTTTTTTAGGCACAGTCACGTGACCGCTGCCGTTCGCGGGCTGTACGTTGAGCGCGCGGTGCATGCGCTGGCCATTCGTCCCACACGCTAGCAACACGTGATGCATTCGTTGGGGTTTTTGACATGTGCGCTCTGTATACGGTCTGTATGCGCTTTGTATGCGCCCAGTATACGCGCAGCGCGTCAGCAACACGCTATGCATTCGGTGTCAGCTCGCTAGCCTCTCCCAAATCCTGACAAAAGTTGGGCGCACAACGACGCACTGATCCTATTTTCCATTTTTTGCTGATTTTTCAGTGCGCGGGCCGTGCGTCGTCTATGTGTGACCGGGCCATTAACAACACTCAGTGGAATATTAATTGTAATTCATTAGATTTTTTCCAATATACAGTATTGCATATATTTTCATCAGGCACAAAATGCCAAACTCATTTGCGAAAGAAAAAATATTTACAACAACAGAATTTCTTAGGAATATAAAGGGTCCGCTTACATTGTTTTGGTAATTTATTTAGCTTAATGGACCGACGTTACAAGTACAATATAGTCTCCCTATCCACATTCATCCCGAGAGCTCAGGGTATTTTCACTCTAAACACATTACGAGTAGAGGAGTGCGTTAAAGAGGCATTGTTGCAAGAGGGTGTCCACATTTGCGATGCTAAATCTTAGTGAGATTTATGACAGCTTTGTACAATCACATTAGCGAGTCATTTAGAGTGGAAACCTATTAGTTTATAGCAAAAAATACCAGTTTTTATACAAGCACTTTTTATAACATCTTTCTTGGTGTCTTTTTAACTTGTGTACAAGTATTATTTATGTTTGTAAATTGATATACTCGACTATAAAGAGTGTATATCTGGAATTTCATATTTTTATGTTAAAACCAATCATGGGATGAGAGAAAAATCGTAAGGGCCAGAGACCTCTGACTCACCGGGCAGATGCTCTACCAGCTGAGCTATAAGGCACAGTTGGTATACTCCGTTGGGTTTTCCCTATGGACCCTAAATTCCTTTGCCCAGTTGCATGGTAGCCCAACTGGGCAAAGTATTTTTATGTTATACCTATCACGGAGTCAAAATAAAGCATTCGCTAAAGTTTAGACTAAAGTATCATTGACAAGCCCAGTTACCATCATGTTGTTCTCATCAATTAAAGGGACACACCGGCTTTGTTGGGCCATTTTGGGCTCGAAATAGACCCATACATTATTCTAAAGCGCTTTTCAGAGTAAATTAGATATATCCTGAAAAGATGCCGTCAAATTTGGCCGTTTTTGAGCATTTTTCAAAAATTCAAGGTCACGTGACTTTTCGGAACCAGATTCTGGTTGCGAAAAGTCACGTGGTCTTGTGAGTTAGTTGTATTTCCAGCCGTAGAAACCAGCGCGAGGTGCGAGCTGCTTTTGTCATTCGTGGTTGGTTTCTCTTCTTGTTAGAAAAAAATGTCCTACGAACACTATGTACATACCGTATTTTCCAATCTGTAAATCTGCCAAGGGTTTCTAGGTGTTGATATGGACGAGATTTTCGTGTCTTTGCTTCGCGTTCGCGGCGATAAATAATATCAGAGTAAAAAACAGCACAGGTCTATTGAGGGCGCTAAAGACACCAAAACGTTGCGTTCGATGTGCTTCCTCGAGTCAGCGCTGAAATGAGGGATCATGCAAGGTGTGATGAGTCAGGGAAAACAAGGAAACGAGGTTAAACACGTGTCGACCCATATCGAACGCCACCTTTGTGGTGTACTGTGGCGGAGCGGTCTAGTCGATCGTATTCAAAGGTTAGTTCCAAAGGTAGTGGGTTCGAATCCTGGACCGGTCCATCCATGGTGCGTGTACCCTTGAGCAAGGTACTTTGCCACGCATTGCTTCTCTCCACCCAGGAGCAAAATGGGTACCTGAGAGGGCAGCGAAAGTTGATGTGTTTGATTAGCCGTTGAGCACCTAAGGCAGCCGGGGCTGTATACTCCCGAGGGGGCTGAGATGGTATTTGGAGTGATTTAATGGAGCCCTATGATCAGGGTGATGATAATGTAGGCGCCTTGATCGGGATTTCCCCGGATAAGTGCGCGGTATAAATCCATATCATTATCATTATTATCATTATTTACAAACACACGATACATAATACATCGCGACGGCTGGTAAAGCGTATATCCCAACATTTGTCTCTTTTGTCAATTTTAAACATTTCTAGTTAATTACGTGACATTTTTATAATTTTGTTTCACAACGACCATTGAAATATTATTGTCAAGGATGCTAGATTGCTACACTATGTAAACAGTGAGCCAGTGTGTCCCTTTCATCCTTTGCAAAATAGAAGTGATTACTCCTCTGAGAGATACAGATTAAGATCAGGTACGTGTGAGTGACAAAACCTTGTCAACTGATCCAGAAAGCTCCTCATAAAAGCATCATTCTGTAAGAAATATTCAAAGAAAAAAGATAGCTTCACTAAATTGTTTTGCACTACTCACAATAAGTTAGGGATATTGGTGTGGTTCAATTTTATATATTTTTTTATTTGAATGACAGTTTACACATTCCTGTGACAAGGTGTGTCTGTCATGCAGATATGTCTGATCATACAAAATATTAAAGCAGAATGCAAACTCTCAATAGAATATCTGTGTACACCCCACAATATCCCTAACGTATTGTTAGTAGTGTATTTTGGGTACTGCAGGCTACAGGAATGCTTGAGTAGCACAAAGACATTTTTTGTGACAATGTATTACATTACAAGGAAAATAATGTGAAAATTGTAATGCGAATGCATTTGCTTCTTGGAGATTGCTTGGAGTTGATTGCCTGTAAATTGCCTCATGTGACATGGGCTAATTGCAGGCTACAGGAATGCTTGAGTAGCACAAAGACATTTTTAGTGACAATGTATTGACATTACAAAGCAAAAAATGTGAACATTGTAATGCGAATTCATTTGCTTCTTGGAGATTGCTTGGAATTGATTGCCTGTAAATTGCCTCATGTGACATGGGCTTTGCAGGCTACAGGAATGCTTGAGTAGCACAAAGACATTTTTGTGACAATGTATTGACAGTACAAAGCAAATAATGTGAACATTGTAATGCGAATTCCTTTGCTTCTTGGATATTGCTTGGAATTGATTGCCTGTTAATTGCCTCGTGTGACATTGGCTTTAAGCCATGTCACATTATTTGCATTGTAATGTCAATACATTGTCACAAAAATGTCTTTGTGCTACTCAAGCATTGCTGTAGCCTGCAGTGCTGTAAGTTCCCTCCAAGTTGCTTGTAAAAATTGCCTCGTGTGACTAGGGCCTGAGGCATTAAAATTCCATAAATGTACAATTTAATGATGATGGTGGATTCTTGTATAGTGCAGCCGCACATGTCTAGGCTAGGCGTTCTCCTGGTACTGTTGCCATTATTATCACTTCCATCAACAATACTAGATGTAGGCGGTTTTGAATGATTATGGGGAGGGAGTTAGGTCTTTACAATCAGGTGTGATACTTCGACATGAAATGCCAACATTGCACATCTTTTGTATGTGAAACAGGGGGCAGTGTTGCAGTACTCGAGTCCAGGACTCAGACTCGAGTCCGACTCGAGTCACAATTTTCGTGACTCGGACTCGACTCGAGTCACAATTTTCGTGACTCGGACTCGACTCGAGTCACATTTGAAAATTACTCGGACTCGGACTCGGACTCACGATTCACATATTTCAAAAAAAAAAAAAAATGATATATATTTGCCCGCTTAATGCAGGATTCTTGGGAAAGAAATAGTCCGATGCGTGAATATACATGTACAATGCCCCACCAGGCCGTCAAGGATCACATGAGTACGTCATCATTTCACATATTGTGTGAACGAAATACATAGCAGATTCAGTTTCATTAATTTGGCAAACAAGTGACTCGTGACTCTGACTCGAGGAAAGTGACTCGTGACTCGGACTCGAGGCTAATGACTCGAGACTCGGACTCAGACTCGAGGCTAGTGACTCGGACTCAAGACTAGGACTCGGACCCGAGGCTAGTGACTCGACTACAACACTGCATGGGGGTCTATTGTTCACTTTTCACTTTTTTTTTTTAACAAAAGGTTTTTATGTATTCAAACCTCACACTGTTGCATCTGCATAGTCGTGGTAGTTCCACAAAACGGATCAGTGGATTGAGTTTTCAATCCCTGTTTGCATTCTGTGAGCTTTCCTGATACACGTGTGTAGGAATTTTCCTTTTACATGTACCTCTAAAACT
Source organism: Henricia sp. BOLD:AAB3569 (assembly GCA_037783545.1). Lineage (NCBI taxonomy): Eukaryota > Metazoa > Echinodermata > Asteroidea > Spinulosida > Echinasteridae > Henricia > Henricia sp. BOLD:AAB3569. The sequence continues at coordinate 45,764 of JBBELK010001389.1, forward strand.
AAGCATTTTCTTCACTGTTTTCCCATCATAAATGTCCTCAGGTTTACTTCAGGTTACAGGGAGCTTTTAAGAAATTTAAAGATAGTATACATGATAGGTAAACTGTTACAAATAGTTTTATCCCCCTGTGTGATTGAAGATATGCATGGTTTAAACCAACCTGAGCAAAAACCAGCTCCGTACTTTGTCTAACTTTTGAGCTAAAACAGTCAAAAAGGGGTTTGCAGTCATTTCGCCCCAAAACTACTTCGCCCTGAACCATTTCGCCCTAAACCACGGCCTGTGCACGAAGTAGTTTTGGGGCGAAGTGGCATTTGGGCGATGTAGTGTTTGGATGAAGTAATTTGGGGCAAAGTGGCACTCAGGCGAAGTGGTTTGGGGCGAAATGGCACTTGGGCGAAGTGGTTTGGGGCGAATTGAATTTTCATCTCATGAGACGAAAACTAATTGTTTTACTCATTTCTCAAAGACTATGGTACTTCAGACAAAACCATTTGAGGAGAAGTTTTCTACGGTCATCATGTTTATATTGTGTAAGTTAGTTATTCTTCAAACAAAAATGAAGCATCATGCTTTTTTAACGAGTCGTGAAATCATGCTTCATATGAGTCATGAAACTGTGCTCTCTCCTGAGAACAAGTAAGTCCAGTTGACCAGATTGATTCAATTTTTGTCATCTTACTACCAGGTGCCATGCAATTACATAGAGCTGCTTAGGCGCTAGCTGAAAACGTGTGCTTACTGTAGCAGAAAAGTTGTGCTAACGTTAAAGGCCCAGTTTATCATTTGCAACGACCCCAAAAAGTAATCGACGAGTTTACATGGGAAAAGTTCTGAAAGTAAAAATTTAATTAATAGCAACTACCGTACCCAATGAAAGGTTTCCGCTCAAAATGATATAATTTTACCAGAAAATAATCCGTAAAGATAAAATTATTTAGATTGTTTGCAAACGATTTACTTATTTTTGGTTTGCATTTACGCGGTCCAAAATGCATGGGCGCTGTGTACTGCGTGTGCGTGTTCCAACGCGATGCATTTTTATGGATCGCGCGCACAGCAGTATATGATGTGCGCCACAGAGTGCATGACGCAAGCCACATAGTACCCGATCAACTGAGAACGAATATTTGAAACACCCCGCCAAGACCAGGAAAACGCATATGGATTTTCATGTTTTTTTTAAACGTGGTACATTTGACAAAGCTGAAATTTCTTCGGATGAGTTTGTTGATGTCTTTCTTTTGATTTCTAATGGTTTTATTCGCAGAATCGCTCGAAAACGATCATCTATACAGGGCCTTTAAGGCTATTTCACGCCCGCGGCGTGCTTAAGCATGCGCGCGCTTGGAAACCGCCATTGTTGCATCACTATCTTAAGCAAAATTTGGCTCTGCGGTTAAGGCAGGTTTTCAGTTGCTTACTGTTATCGATGTCTATGAAATAGCCTGACGCTCGGTTAACGGAAAATGGGCTGTTAAACAGTTCTATGAAATTGGCCACTGGATGAATCAAAATTTACATCAATATATAACATGCTTTGTTTTTGTACGTTTTGTAATTCTTATATAGCATCAACTCTATCCATCTCAAGACACAAAGGATAAAACAGACACAAAGGATAAAACAGACACTAAGTCCAATAACCTGCTGAAAGCCCAAAAGCCCATAAAACCTTGATAAAAGCAGCAAAGATGGCTTCTAAATCTCTGAGGAAATTACCACGCTACCATCCTCTGCCATCCAACACATGGAACGACCAGTCTGGCATTTTTTTCCTGGCCACTTCGCATTGTCACTTCGAGTATCAGTTTTTATCAATTTATTGTCTTAAAATGTTCGCACTCTTGAGTGTTTTCGGCAGCAACACATAAATGCTACGTATTTATCTTAAATGCTATACTGCAATTGCCGACTACTATAGACAAGCACTGGCAAAGAAACCTATGCTACTTGTGAATTATGATCAGTAGTATGTGTGGAGCAGTTGAGACTCTCATTAGTCAAAAATAAAGTGCATCATTAACCACCTTTATGCTGATAGTTTTGCAATGTGAGTATTAAAGCATTACCTTATTGGGAAAAAAATGTTAAAATACAAGGACATTTTGAGGGAACTTCACAATGTTGTTTTCTTTTAACTGTAAGGCCCACTTCAAACGTCGCGCTTATATGCCGTGCCGAATTAAATTAAACTTTTGTTTATTTGACACGGCACAAGCACAACGTTTGAAGCTATTTGGCTCGGCAAACTGATTTCGGCACGGCAGAAGAATTTAGCTCGACAGGGTCTGCCGTGCTATCTGAATTTAGTACGACAGTAACACGGCGCTGTTTCAAATGTCGTGCTTCTGCCGTGTCAAATTAATTTCCGCAATTGTGTTCACAATTATAGGAATGCGCATGCTCACAGCGCATATGTGAGCAAAGAAATAACCAACAAACAATTAAGCGCATCAAAATAATAAATATGGCGATTACAATGGACCACAGAACTCCATTAAAAACAATGGACATAATAGAAAATGCACGTGCATAACGTCCATGACGTGCACACTACACATCTGCCATGTTGGATGTATTTAAGTTTGCAATTAAGTTCGCCGTTTGAAACCACTGACGTGCTTTGCGCCGTGCTACCGTCGCGCTAAATTTAATTTTATTCGACACGGCACAAGCGCGACGTTTGAAGCAGGCTTTAGTCACACAAGTCTTTAAGTTTTTATGAAATCCACAGTATGATGCGCAGAGAATTAATACAATTTTGTAATTATTATCTCTTTGTTATGTTTTTAGTTTTGGACATGTACATACAAAAATCACGGCTTAACAAAATACACCCATGTTTGTATTATTGGTATGTTTTTGACTGGTGTGTATATTTATATATAACCCTCAAAGCCATCTAATATTATGTAGCTATCGGCCTTTTTAATAAACCTATCCAGACAACATTCACGCCTCGAATATCACACTAACCAATCGTTCTGAAAGAAAATGGTTATCTACATGGTGGTCCACCAATTATGTGCACTGTACAATTGCTAGGCCCCTGGCTAAGTAGCCAGGGGCAGACTGGATCTGTTTATAATTAAGTAGGTTACAAAGTTCTGATATCAGTCGGGTACATAAAATGGGACATTATAAAGGGTAATACACTATGACCTGGTTCACATTAGAGCACTGCTTCTTTCACTGGATATTTGATGACGAGATATCTAACGTGAAAGCATGACTCTTCATTTGACGAATATTAGAAACAGGTTCTTTAAAGGAAGAGATCGTTTAATTTAACTAAGCAAATCTGTAATGTTCATTTTTGCTTTGTTGGATTAATTAGGGTTTGTTTTTTTTCCTTGCCCAACGTAATTATTAACACTGTATACTCGGTGCTTTCCCGAGACACTATGAAAAACTTCATAGCATGATCAGGTGGGACTCGAATCCACAACCTCCTGCAAACAAGGCGGATGTCTTAACCACTCAACCACTGAGCTAGCCGGTATTGAATGGCCGGTTCGAATCATTCAAATGTTGGATTAAGCGATGTAATATGCAACGGATAACCCCAGAAGGCCAAATTAATTTTGATTTTTTATCAGTGGTTGTTAAGGGATATATGAACTGACGAAGGTTATAATCAATCTTCATGAAATAATTATCCTGAACTAATCATCCACAATGATTAACTGATTAGTTAGTCATCCTGAACTAATCATCCATGATGATTAACTGATTAGTTAGTCATCCTGAACTAATCATCCGTGATGATTAAAGGAGCGTGACCAGGGTTTCTGGAAAATAGTTTTTGATGTAACTTACCAATATTATCAAGTAACTCCCATACACACCTCCCATGTCCAAAAAACCCGAAAACATTCGCGATTTCCAGTAAAAAAATTGAACAAAACTATCGAGTCGGCTTTCAGCGGATAATATAAACTTTGCATGAAGCCCGCCTTCTACAGTCTGAATACGCTCAGTATCAGGCTGAAGTCTTGACTCATGCATATGTACATGTATGTTCACCTTCGTAGTACTTTTAGTCTTGATATTTAATTTGTTTACATTAAATAATTTATTTAACAAAATGTGTAACGTATAAATTGTACTTGAAAATATTTTTCTTGATCAGCTAAGCAACACAAAATGAAGAAAAATTTATTATATGTACGTGTTTATGTAGATAACACACGCACGCGGATATCAAACATGGCGCCCACGACTGCGCGACGTTGTCATGATTGTTGCGTTAGCCTACGTGCTTAAAAATGTTGATATTTTCTCACCCACAAAAAAAAGAAAAGTTTATAGACAAAATAAATTATTTATTTCAATAAAAGTGATAAACTGAACTGAAAATTTGTACGTTATTTTTATCAATAAGATAAATTCTTATTCAGATGATTGAGGGCGCTAGTCATGTAAATCGAAATTGCATTAATTATGGACGAAACCGGGCCGTTGATACTGGAAAATTAGTTTACAAATAATCGGTGGATTTTCGACGATATCCTCGGAAATATGCGGCCTAGAAGCGCGGGAGTTTCAGTTTCGTGATCAGAAAAATATAACGGATGTTACGATATAAAAATCTCATGACCCATAAGGTAAGTCCCGGGGAGTTATGGGTAAAAAAAAGTGATCTGGTCACACTCCTTTAACTGAGTAGTTAATCATCATAAACTAATAATCCATGATGATTAACTGATTAACTCTGACTAGTTAATCATCATGAACCAATCACCTTAATGTGAGCATGATCTTTGATGCACTTACCGCTGGTCCAAGATAATCTGAAACATTGTCATCCCTGAAGTGCGGTTTGGGTTGAATGTTCAGCACAGAGTATCCTGCAAACGATGAAATATTGGCATAAATATTCAACTCAAAATATGCCGAGAATGACGGATATCTCCATAAATAATTTTACTGACACTGATAATTAAGATTTATGTTTATTAATCCCTTATGTAAGAAAACAGATTATAAATTGCATTAAACAAAATAATCAAAGTTAGTACCTGTGATCCTTCCAAACTAGGAATGAGAGAAAAATTGTTAGGGCCTTATCAGGATTTGAACTCGAGACCTCTGACTCACTAGGCAGACGCTCTGAGCTATGAGGCACAAGGGTATACTCCCTCAGGTTTTCTCCAAGACCTCTGACACACCAGGCAGATGTTCTAACAGCTGAGCTATGAGGCACAGTGGTATACTCCCTCAGGTTTTCCCTATGGAACCAAATTTTTTCTCTCAGTGTTGCATGGTAGCACAAATGGGAAAAGTAACCGGATTGATTTTTTTTTGGAATGTTTATTTAAGCCAACTTACCGTATCTTGCAGTAACTGACTGCTCATAAAGCAACACTGCGAGTGCCGAATCCTCAACAAGAACTTGATTCCTCAGACTCAGTTTAGCAAGGGCTCGCGACATACAGGCTCTGAGGAAAGGTACATTAATAGTGAAATATGTAACAATGAAGTTTGCATTAGCTGTCTTGAAGTATGGCAGAAACAATAGGACACACTTTTTTTGGGTATAAATTTAGGACCTGAGCCAGTTTTAAACAGATTGTTCAAAACTGACCCAACCTACTTTTAATCCCATTCATATATACCTTTTTGCGTAAATCGGTAAAACTCACCAAAATTAGCTCGTCGTTTTGCCATGTTTTGCATTCACTTTCTACACCCACAGTGTCAACACCGCATTTGTACAACTGCAGTTGTGCGTCGCTATGTTTTTGTTTGATCGCGCGCGTTACGGATAATGCAAGCGTGTTATATGCACATGCACATGATCGGGTACTTATCACAGTGCACATTTTTGCTTTCGGGAGCGTGCAGTTTCTGTATGCGTGTGCGGGTTTCTGTATTCAAATGGGGGACGTTTAACAATAGGAACAATAGGGTACGCGATTGCCAAGGACGTCCGCGATTTAGAATCGTGTGCAAAACAAATGAGAGCAGTCGCCAAAAAACTAAGTCCAAACAAAAGAGGAACAATGGGACATCCGCGGTGGGAGGTGGGTTCACACCTGTGTGTGCGTGTTCCAAACGCGCTGACCAGGGCACGGGCGTGGCTCAAAAGTGTTTAAGACTGACTGGGCCTTTATCGTCCGTTTAATACTGGCCATGTGATGTGCTCTCAGCCAATAGGGATGCGTAAACTGTCTAAGGTATTTACAAATGCAAAATAACTTTTAAACTTTTTTTACCCCAGGAACATTTCTCTAAACACCTCACATGTTAAAACAAAAATTTAATTTGGCAATTTAATTTAATAAGAAGTTGATCAGAATTTTTTGTCTTTCAAATGACCCATCAAGCATTGGTAAGTCAAAATTTGATGAAATAACAAAAATTTGGGAGTGAGAAATTTTTAACATTTTGTGAGAAATCAGCCAGTCTGTGTTTTGTACACTTGGTCTAAAGCCATGATCAACTTCTCAATTCTTTCCCTTAGTTTTGATGCGTTTAAAGAAACTTACATGGGGTAAAAAATGTCGACTATGATGTATTTTCAGCATGTGTGCCCAAACATTTTGACTGGTACAGTGTATATTTTGCAGGTCACTTAAATACAGTCAATACTTCCACAACGAGGTCCTTGACTTTGTAATAAACCTTGTATCATCAGTATGCAAAATGAAAAGAAACAAAGATTGAGGACCTAATATTGCCATTGTAATTATATAAACAGCGTCTTGTAGTAATTGCCTCTATAATCAGTGTTTCACTGTTTATTCTACACTAGGATTGGCACGGACAATGTCTAGTTTCTAAAAAAAAAAAAATAAATAACATCCTTTTCAGCTGAAATAACCCCACCCAAGGCATACAGATTTTAAATTGGATAATTCTCTGAAAATCTTGGATCCTTCTGTCGATAAGTTGATCACAAAATATGAATATATTTCACTCTAAAGAGGGCAATGGCCATGGACAGATTCAAATTTCTAAAGGTTTTGTTGATTTGCAGCTGCAATAATCCTGCCCAAGGGAAAACGGTCACTAAAGCTACCATGCCTTTTGATTTTAAGTTTGCCAGTTCTCTCAGGAAAAAAAAATGAACCTTCTTTTGATAAATAAGTTGATCGCCATATATGAATATATTTTACAGTAAAATATGATGACGGACAGTTATTTAGTTTCTGAAGATATATTTTACAGCTGAAATATTAATGCCCAAGAAAAACATGAGCTAAATTTACCAATTCTCTCTGAAAATCTGTGGTCATTGTCCTGATAAGTTTATAATTGATTATCGTGATTTTTGATAGGTTTATGAAACTTCATTTCACAACACGTTGGCTGACCATCAAGATACAGAAACAAAAATGGCAACGGAAAATAAAAATAAATCCCAGAGCACTCTTTTGTAAAGAGAAAGGGGATTACCCAGTGTCTCTGGCCAACGGAAGTCTGGTTTCTTATTAAAGGTGTTATGTTCTTCAACTGAAATAATAACGTCCAAGACAAACATGAGAGCTAAATTGATAAATTCTCTCTGAACATCTTTGGTCCTTGTCCGGATAAGTTTATCATGATTATCGTGATTTTTTAATGAGTTTATGAAACTTCAATTCGCAGCCCGTAGGCTGAATTGCATGAAGCTTACAAGTGTCTTCCACCTAAACATCAAGATACATAGGTGGGTTGTGCCATTGGCAGCCGACGACCAGAGACACCGGGGAATCCCCTTACACTTCACGAAAGAGTGCTCTGGGATCTTTTAAATGTGCTACACAACACACTGCGAAAGATAGAGCAATTGTGGTTAAGTGCCTTGCTCAAGGGCATGCACAGGTACCATGGCCAGGTATCGAACCCGCAACACCAAGAGTTCACCTGAGTGTGTCTATTCAACGACCCAATTTTAGACCTGGCTGTTTTCATGCTAGCAAAAGTGGAAGGTTCAAGGGAAAGTAAAAAGTGCAAGCCTAGCTACAAATTTGATTATTATAATTTCTTTCTGGTATTCATACCAAGGATTCCTCAATAGTGCTCATTGCACTGTCACTCGCAAGTGTGAGGAAACCCATGAAGAATTAGAATTAGAAATGGCCAGAGACACCGGGGAATCCCCTTGCTCTTCACGAAAGAATGCTCTGGGATCTTTAGAGTGCGTTAATTACCATTACGTAACACACTGGACCAACGGCTTTACATCACTTCCGAAGGATGGAGCAAGTGTGGTTGAGTGCCTTGCCCAAGGGCACAGGTACCGCAGCCGGATTCGTACCCGCAACCCCAAGTTTTCACCTATGATTGCGAGTCAATGACCCAAACCGCTCGGCCACGGTACCCCACGATTCAACCTCCCTTGAACGAAAATGTCACAACTTACAATGTTCGGAGTGCCGTTGGGGAAAATGGGATACATTGAACTCCCATTGATCGAAGTCGTCTACTCCCAACAAAGTACCCCTTGAGCAGTTGTTTGGCTGGGACCGAGAATTCCACTGACGCCTCCGAGACATGCTCAAGAAACTACATAAAGACACAGCAGGAACATCAATCAATATATGGATTTGTCTGCAAATGTCAGGAGAAATATCATGCAATGCGTCTTCGTATTTTCGTTAACCTTTTTGAAGTAGGGTAGACAATAAAATGGCGCACTTTGATTTGGGTATAAATTCAAATAAAATGAAAAAAAACTGCACTTATTTATTTAATTTAAAGTTCTGATTCATTATAATTACAACATGTAAATCAAGTTTTTGTGAAGAAATTAAGTTGTTAAACAAATTCATACTCAAAACAGTGTCAGGTGAAATATGCTACCAATATTTTGCTGTAAATACCAACCTTTCTGCCGTAGACCGGTTTCCGAAATCGAAACTCGATAGACCACAGATTGTCAGGTCCAACGACGTACGTTACTTTTAACCAATCAAATGACAAAAATCTACACATTGTATATATGGGTGATTCCATAAATTACAGTACCAACTTGTGACATGCAATTCATCGAAAAATGATTTGTTTCTCGCGTAAGGGGGGACACTAAAATGCCCTTTTCTCATTAGAACCAGTGTAATATTTGTTTCATACCATTTATGTGTTTATTTTTGAAGATGTAGTCAATTCCAAGCTAAAAACTCAATTGATTAGTCTGTCAGTGTTTTCATTACACTTTTATGGCACAAAAACAAATGTGTTAAGTGTAAGGAGTTTTTGGGGACACCAAAGTTGTTTTGCCTAAATTTTCAAATTCTGAAACAAGTTTACAAAATGTTTTGTGCCGTTTGTTTAAAAGGCTCCACGAAAATAAATTTCTGCTAGAAAAGTCCGTATGTTAAGCTCGGCAAATATTGTTATAGTAACTGTAAAGTTTCACGACGTAAATATTAGGGGGACACCAAAGTGGTCCGACGAAAATCACAATGACAATATTTTTATTGTTTGCCTAAATTTCCATGTCCAAATATTTAAAGAGGAAGAATCCCCCTTGACGAAAATTTAGCATTTAGGCTTTTTTCGATAGTCCAAACATCCCTCTTGCCGACGTGGATTTTTATTATTTTTTAATTGTCGGTTTTAAGTGGATAAATTGCAAGCAAAAGTGCGCTTTTCGAAAATGAGATTTTCGCGATTTCTGAAACGCTCATTAGGTATTCATGATATGCGCGTGACCCCGTGACACAATCCTGAGAAAGAGAATTCAACACGATTGTTAGCTCCATACGTTTACACGCAAAAAACTTGGAAAACCGTCTCTGTTAGATGGTGTTTTTTGAAGAATTTTGTTGGTCCAAAAAGCCAGATATATGCCCAGTAGCTGCGTGGTTGTATGTTTTACAAAACACTATGAAAAAAAAAATAGCAGAAAGATTTTCTTTTCTATTACCAAGAGAGAGAAAAATGAGTCGCTCATTCTAACTTGTACTGGCCGATGTAACACGTGGGAACTATACGGCCCGCAGGGAACTGTTCCATGCTGTATACAGACCGCTGTGAATGCCGTTCGTTCCGTGACAAAACCACCTGTCGCAATGCACCAGTATTTACTTCAAAAGAGCTTCATTGTGAGCCACAATTTCACCGTTATTTCACAAAACAGGTAATAGTAGATTGTTGTCATATTACATTAAGTGTTTGTCACGTTTGTATTTTGAATTACAAGGACAAAACAGGCATGATAAACATTCACTTTGTGTATTTTCCATTCAATACTGCACAGGCCGTTTTGTATGTTTCTCAGGATGACGACAAAGTGACCTCGAGCGTTTCAGAATTTCGGGTGAAGAGGGTCGGAACTGCTTTACGTTTTAAGCAAAAGCCTGTCGATTTTTTGTGAAAAACAAGTTGTGATGGTGTTGTAGACACATACACCTCCATGATAAACAGAAAAACTCAAAAAATGTGGAAGGGGGATTCTAGCTGTTTAAGTGATTTGAAACTAAGTGCAGGCTTACATTATGCATGGAAATTGAAAAGTTGTGGCAGTTGGTGTGGCCAGAACACTTAAAGGTGTTATGCCGTGGAGAGAGGAATTATAATTATTTTTGCATGTTTCTATTCTTTGATATATTAATTATCGATTTCGTATCTCGTTTTACATTTTATATTATTAAAAAAAGTGAAAATTTAGGCCCTAATTCCAACCCATGATTTTCCTCTTTTCTAGAAATTGTCGAAATCCCGCCGCTGCGGGCAGCAAACAGATTTGGCAAAATTCGTGATGTCATTTTACGGAGACGTTTTTAGCCAAGAAAGGCTCGCGCACGATATCACTCCGCGCCAATACAATAGTCTGGTGCCGCACACATTGTGTAAGAAGAAACCTGTGTTTGGTCTTGATCCCACCGCTATGGTCGGTATGCTCGCCCGCGTGCGTGCGTGATCAAGTGCTTTGTGAACTACACGCCGAACGAACGGCCCGCCAGCCGGTATGGTTTCAGCGAGTGCGCGCTGAACATTCTCGTAAACTTGTTACATTGCATTATTGACAGTCACATCACAAGACGCGCCCAAAACACTGCTGGATAAATGTTCTAGTGTTAGGATTAAATTTAACATACACAAGTATCAAATGAAGAGGAAAGAACAGGTCTAAAATTTTACATCAAACGGATATTTTAGGGTTTGGTTTTCGTCTCAACAACGTACGTTCATGGTAAGTTTTACGATGAATATAAATTCCACATTTACATGGTCTAAAAATTTAGACAATCGGCTCAAACAAACATGGTACATTTACCATGAAAACTTCCAAGGGCAAAATAATTTTTGACGAAAAAGGGTTGAGAAAAAGTTGAGAAAGAAAGAGAAAGCCGAGGCAGTACCGTTCCAGTTTCCTGTTGTCGACTTCGGTCGTCGATTCGAACACCGGACTCGCGTTGTTCTCGGATTTATTCCTTGGTTAATTCTGGCTCAAACTGATACGGTTCAACCGTAGGAAATTCACTGGATGATTCTTCATCGCTGTCGTCATGAAATGAATGCGATGAGCAAGAAAAAACATCGCTATCTTCATCGGAAAAAAACGTCAACACTGGAATCAATTGTCAACATGTTGTTCCAAAACGCCACGTTGTGGAATAACAATAAACAGCCGTCGGCCGGACGCGTCCGTAAAATTACGTCTTGATTCCGTTGATTTTCCAATGTCAAACTTTTAGGTCCGACGGCTGTTGTTCAGATTTTGCTTCGAGTTTGGGCTGAAAAGTGGGCTAAAAACTGCTATTGTAAAAAAACATTCGCACAGTCAAATTTTTTTTTTGAACAGTTTTCCTGGTATAATTAGATGTATTTAATGGTTTAATGTGTAATTTTGGTAGATTCCTCTCTCCACGGCATAATATCTTTAAAAGTTACGTACACATGTTTCACGCGTAAGAGGGGACACCAAATCTTACACATTTTTTGCCAAACCTTTTGTATTACGAAAATATCAAATTGTTCATCAAATGTGAGTTTTATTGTCAAAAGCAATGCGTTATCAATCATTTCAGTTTACAAATAACCAAGCTAACCCACCGAAAACAAGGAAAATCTTAGTTTTAAAATGATGTGTTTAAAATGTCACAAATTTTTGCCTAAAAAGTGATAATTTTTAGTCAGAATTAGGACAACGCATATTTATGATACAAATTTTGAAGGTTTTGTTTAGTACAAATTGATGTTGGTGACACAAGCAAAACTCAAAAATTAACATGTGGACTGAAGTAACTTGACAATTCAACATGAAAGTACAATATACCCATCCATGCCATTGGGGCCCGAATTTATGGAATCATCACCCATATAAAACAAATATTGACTGCTTTCTATTCGGGTCATGGTTAAGATTATAAGCCCTGGGTGATCTCAAAGCCATGATCATGCCCCTCGGCTTCTGCCTCGGGGCATAGTCATGGCTTCGAGATCACCTTGGGCCTATAATCTTAACCATGCCCCTCATTGCAGTCAATATTTGTATACCATACCTCTTTCATCTCAGCTGGACGTATGACTGAGCTGACCACTTCATCTGGACGTTGCATTGACCGTTGAAGTGTCTGATGGATTATACTCAACTCTGCATGGTCATCCATGGAAGAACTGGCACTGTCACACACTAACACCATCGAAAAACTCCTGGTTTGAAAACAGAAATACATTTTTTAAAAACATGAAAAATATTGTGTTTCTTTGTTTTTTTATCATAAAAATGTATTGTGCGCTAGAGGGAAATTAAAGTAGGTCAACATTTTAATAGGTGAAAGAATAAAAAACTATGAATGCTAGGATAGGGCGACATTTTGTGTGTAAAAAAGCTATATTAGGGCGACAATATTTTTGAGATTAAAAATTTGTTTAGGTCAACATTTATTTAGGTCAAACAACATTTTTTTAGGTCAAAAAAACATTTTTATTAGGACTAGAACTGTTTCTCTTTGGTCTGGAACCATTTTTGGAAGCTTCGGGTAAAAAAATAAGGTGTCAATTTGAGTGATTCTTGCCGAAATTTCGGTGGTCCCAGGGGAGAGGCTTCCCGAAATGTCGCCCTATTGCTGCATCCAGAGTTCTTACAACTATTATTATTATTATTATTATTTATTTGGCCTTCAACAACACAGTATAAAGTACAAACATACAACATACGATAAAAATAAAAAAAACAATAAAAAAACCTGTCCAAGTTGGCCAGGACTGACAATGGTATAATGAAACACTGACTCGAAAGCCTGCCAATTAATCCTAACTTGAAGAGGAAACACACAGAATAGTACTTGAAATTATTTACAAATAAATGCATAAAATAACTAATGATAAATTTAACTCGAAAAATACAGTGAAGAAGAAACACTTATATTTACAAATACATTGACAGAAATGGGATGAAAGATGAACGAGAGCAAAACATGGAATACACTTCTCACAAAAAGCAGAACATTGCAAGTGTCACAAATTATATGTACAAATACTTCTAACAGAAATTTCAGGTAACTAAATCCATGTTGCATTAAGAGAATACAAGTAGAAAACAAAATAAATAAAATAAAAACGCAACATGTAAAGGGAAAGGGAAAGGGAAAGGCTGGGTACTAATGCTGTAACGAAGTCCGCAAATTCGGGATCGATTCGGTTCGGTTCGGCAAAAGTTCGGAAATGTCTTCCCGAACATTTGTTCGGTTCGGGTTTGGCAAGTATTGACGGCGGTGTGGGTTCCGGTTGAAAGTGATCACGCACGTGCAGCTATAGCTTTCTTTATAAATTAGGGCTTATGTATTTGTTTTTATCTTCAAACCCGCTCTTTAAAGTTTTACATAATTTATTTGTCGTAATGAACAAGATAACAGCTTTGGTGGGATGAAATTGACCCGGGAAACTAAACGGAATCCGCGGCTGGAGCGCGGCGCTACTGTCGGAACTTGCGGTGTGCATGCATTTTGTGATTTGTACCACGTGCAAACCATCGTGAGACTGCGTGGGATGGTGTTTATTTTCTGACGATTGTTTGTAGTACCCGCAAGTATCGCTGTGTTTCTGTAAGAGGGCTTATTGATTTTCATCAAAATGCTTTTCACAATGTTGTGCAAAATATTCTATCCAAGAACATTTTGTCCCGATATGCCAATTTCACAATGCAAATGTATCCACGCCGCTAGAGGGCGTTTGTAATCAAACCGTTACGATCAATCGATAATTATCAGCACATGGTGCAGATGCATACTGCGCGTAACTCTATAGCTCTGGCATGTTGCGGCGATGGAGCCAATACAATATTTGATCGGCACCAATCGAGGGACGTCCGTGTAGATATCGATCGTGAAGTCATGTCGGTACAGAATCATGTCAGTACGGTGGGCACCGGCGCTGAGCTCAAAATGTCGGATCTATTTGGCACAAGAATTGCTTTGTACAGTGCATATGACGTTCGCCAGTTAAACACGAAGCGCTTTTGCAAGCATAAGCAGTCATTTCGTGTGGGTTTTTGACATTCAGGAAGCCAGCTCTCTTTCACATTTACAGTTAATGTGAAATCCAAAGTGAAACACTTTCGAACAGCTGAACTGAGTGAAATGTTCGGTTCAGTCCTGTTCGGTTCGGGAGTGCCAAGTTCGGTAAAATCCTGTTCGGTTCATATGTTCGGTTACAGCATTACTGGGTACACAGTATAATATATTATTATATAAAATGAAGCTTTTGCGGAGACCGTGCGTTTCTTTTACTGTGCAGCACAGAGCCCAGATTCAATGTGCGTGCACGTTGGGCGCACCACGAACGCGCGCGTCATGGATCGAGGGAATGGATTGCATGCGTGTGCAATGCGCGCCATAGTACAGTAACAAAAAATACTGTACAACAGTAACAAAAGCGCATGCATTTGTAAACTGACGTTTTCAACACCAAACAAACAAAAATCTCGCGGATATCTTTCAAAACAAAGCTTCATTTTATATAACAATAATAATATTGGATGTCTTTTCGGGTGATATGAGAATATACCGCACTCGTCATGATAATACCGAACTCGCCTTCGGCTCGTTCCGTATTTTCATGACGAGTGCGGTATATTCTCATATCACCCTCAAAGCCATCCAATATTATATAATTGCCCCGAGGAGAAGTCTGTCCACACGGCGCAACACCCCGTGTTCTCTTGAAGGGTCGTCGGGGATTCACGAATCCCCCAAGTTTTTTAGGGGGAAAATTGTCGGGGAAAACTTGGAGGTTCACTAAAGTAACAAAACCCCCGAATGCGTCCACACGGTCTGAACCTCCAAGTTTCCCTTGAGGGTTTGAAACCTCCGACGAACCCTCGAGGGAACGGCCTCAGCGTGGACATGCCTTCAGTTTCAGACAAACTCAGAAGTTGCATTGTTGTTCGGTGTGTTTGGGCTTATGACCAAGAAGGACCACATTGAAAACATTTATATATTTCTAGACTTTTGCTTAATACTTACTCAGCTATAGAATGCTTTACGTTTGTCTTCTTGTTCTGTCCAGAAAAAAACATACATAAAAATATACCTTCAGTTGTTAATTTCCTACAGAAAGGTACAATTTTGGATAGAACTTATTTCAAGTCTGAGATTGCCCATACTTCACAAATTTATGAGAAGTATACCTTATACATAATTGGTGATACGCAATATCAGACTTGAAATAAGTCTAACATGGCACAACCTGACCCCATACCGGTACCTGGTATAAAGAATGTTTTCTTACGCTGCCTCCTGGACAGAAGTAAATATTGTGGTGTTTGTTACCATTGCTATCAACAATTTAAATTAGGTTTTTCTTGTCAACTCAACCATCCTTCGGAAGGGATGTAAAGCCGTTGGTCCGGTGTGTTAGGTAAGGTAACGCACTTTAAAGATCCCAGAGCATTTCTTCGTTAAGAGAAGGGGAGGGATTCCCCGGTGTCTCTGGCCGTATCTAATTCATCATGGGTTTCCTCACACTTGCCGCGCGAGCGACAGTGCAATGGGCACTATTGAGGAATCCTTGGTTTCAGTACCAGAAATAAATAATAATAATAATAATAATAATAATAGTAAAATTTTAAGTCACTACAACAGATACAACAGATACAACAGATCCTGGCCTGTTCACGACGGAGGACACTCCTTGAAACAATTCTATAAGGGGCCGTCCAAAGTTGTCAACATTTTCACGATTCTATATATAGAGCGTAGTATTTTTGAAGAACCCCTTCCTCCCACCGAAATACTACTTAACATTTGTTGTCACTACCGTGAAATGTCAAAATTTTACAGTGCATGTAAAGACGTACGTACGCGGCCCTCGACCCCACTCCCCGCTCTTCCTACACTTTGTAGAACCGTGAAGATGTCGACAACTTTGGACGGCCCCTATCGGACAAATGAACAATTGACTTACCAAGGCTTGGCCAAACACATCATCCCCAGAATCCTGGCACCTGTGGTAGTTTGCATAGCCCCATAAGTTACATTGGACAGGAAAGCGTTGCTGTTGGCTTAATGAGGACTTCTGATGGTCAATGGAGATTACTCGGTTTTCAAGTACTACACACGAGGAAAGTCAGAGAAAAAGATAAAAACATCTTGTTAAACGTTGTCAAAATCTACTATATGTCAACACTGAAACCATTTTTAATAACAAACATGGCATCCATAAAATGTGCTCCTTATTATAGTGGGTGTTGGTGTTGTAAGCAAAGGGATGTTATAATTATTAAATTGTTTAAATACATGTAGTTTTTCTCACTTATATACCTTAAGTGTTGGGAAATTTTGTGCACACTTAGTGCACAATTTAGCGTGACTTTTCGCCATTTTCCTCCGGATTATGCAGTTTGGTGCTTTGTAGAGAATTTCAAAACCCAGCAATCCCAGAGATTAGGACACCTGGAACCTTGTTAGCGCATTACCGGCTTCCAGCAAAAGGTAGAAATATTAAATTTTTTCGTTACAAAAATTAATTTCCCCCTGTTTTTATACCCTGGACTCTGTACCCATATGTAGTATGCGCTACGGAGTCCAACCTGGGCTATGTTGTACCTTGATAAAATTCTTTAGGAGCAATTGTTTCCTTGTGGTGGCTGGGCTGCATCTGGGCATTCCTTAAATATTTTGGACATTGTTATGTTTACTTTATTGTGTACTTGCTGGCAGGCTTGGAATTCTTTTGTTGCAGAGATTTGGCCCGGTTCCTACATAAGGCGCATATGTGGGAATCGTGGTCAGTTCTTCTGTCCTGACTATTGGCGTAGTACAATTAGCTGTAACCTGCATGGGCCGTGGTGTTGTCTCGAACCCTGCACTTCTGAGAATGGTTTTATACTAGATTTATTGATTGCTGGTTTTAAACCATGGCTAGTAGCCGTTTTCAACTTTGTGGTACTATACAAATGCAGGTAAATTGTATATAATACCTGGAAAATTATTTTTTTAAAATAAACTTTAAACCACAATTTGTATATGGTCATTCCATGAAGTTGAGGAACAAAGTGTGACATTTCTTCATTTCCACAAAAATGGTCAATAAGGGAGCAATGAATCACTATTTATATAACGATGTTGCATGATGTAGTGGCTGGCTTACACTGTTTGGGGTAATTTGGGAGTCTTCAGTGTTGACAAAGTGCCACCATTTTGAATTATTTAACAAAGTGGTGGTTGTGGATGTAACTTGGAAACCAATACAGTTCAACTGATTTCACTCCAACTACAACTGTTTTCATGTTGAATTCGAAATTAACACACAGTTCTTAAACTAAACAATCCTCTTTAATTTGAATTTGAAGGATTCTAGCTTAAATATCCTCGTGATTCAACAAAATCTGCTAAAAAGCACCAAATGTCACACCTACATTTGAACAAAATTCTGTTTAGTTGACATATCAATTTAAATCCATGAGGATTTTGTTACAAGTAATGAATGTTTTAAATTTCCTTCATCCAACAGCTTGAATTTCTGTGTATTGATTCATGGGGTTATCAAGGGCAAAACAAAAAGTAAAAATGGTTGTGTATGTAACACGGAAACCGTGTTCCTTAACTTCATGGAATGACCCATATTCTAAAATTGATTCAAAAGCCTCCGTTTGTGGGAGTCGAACCCCCTGTTCGTCGTTTGTTATTTTACCACTTGGTTACAATAGATTATGATAATAGTTTTGAATTCTGCCTAAGACGTAAAAATCTGTGCTTTCCCATTAGCAAAGTTTTGGCACCTTTTTAGCATCTATAGTGTTTAGGCTGCTTACCACTCTGCAGTTACTGCTTAGCATCTTTCGTGAGGCAATCAAGATCTCCCGGCATACAGATCCCTTGATGTGTCAATAGATTCACAAAGTGCCCACTCATGCATGACACTATGATTGCACCTTGTCACGGCCACCTTGCAAACTGTCTATAGCAGCAGTGTATAGGCTGCTTACCATTCTGAAGTTTCTCCTTAGCATCTTTCTTGAGGCAATCAAGATCTCCCAGCATACAGATCCCTTGATGTGTCAATAGATTCACAAAGTGCCCACTGGTGCATGATACTATGATTGCACCTTGTCATGGCCGCCTTGCAAACTGTCTATAGCAGCAGTGTATAGGCTGCTTACCATTCTGAAGTTTCTCCTTAGCATCTTTCTTGAGGCAATCAAGTTCTCCAAGCATACAGATCCCTCCACGTGCCAATAACACAGAACCACCTGTCATAAACAACATTGAAATCCACCTGCTCATAATGCAAGCCCCACAACGTTTGACCTCTTATATGTGCACTCTCCCATCAATCTGGCAATTTATAACCACTTAAATCCTGGAGATAGTAATGTAGTTTCTGACATTTTAGAACCAAAATGCCAATTTTAAGCAACAGCACTGATCCACCTGTTATCCAAGAGATTGAAATCCACCTGCTCATATTGCAAAGTTTGACCTCTTATGAGCACTCTCCTATAAATCTGGCCATTAAATATAACTCTCCACCTAAATTCTGGAGATGGTAAGAGAAACTACGTAGATTCTGACAATTTGAAGGCGATCGATGTTTCAGCTATCTGTTGCTGTTGTATTTTTTTAAAATACTTTTGGCTACAATCCTAAGCAATGCATAGTTCCGACCTGTCAATCAACCGAACCTGCCGACCAATCACAACAGAGCTAGCAGATATCACCCACATAGGTCAAAGTGCACTGTACGCTCAAAACATCACGCGATGTTCTGCCCCATACAATTTGTACAGTGTTGTATGCGATGATCCAGGTGAATTTGTGGTTTCAAGGCCGGTCGTTTCGTTGTTCAAAGGTACGAAAGCACGTATTAAGTATGGAACAAGTCTATGTATTTTTTCGGGCAGCTCGACCTCGTACTCAGGGCAATAGATTCGGATGATGTTGATATCGAATGAGAACGAATGATAGTGAGTATGAGGTTGTTTAATCAGCGGCTAGTTCTCACGCGACACAACAAGGCATTGCGATTGTGAATTAGAGCGTGTCTGAGCTGAGCTGAATACTGAAATATGCCACTTATTTCCGTGTCCATTGTTTGTGGAATGAAAACTCTCAGAACATTCAGTGTTGTGACGGCTCTGCAAGTTCACTATAGGCCCTACTGTGTACGAATTTGTGTGCGATGAAGGGAGAAAAAAAAAGAGGGGAAAAAAAACCCCTCGTCGCCGCATCAATTCCGGAACTTCGGTCTGACCAGAACCAGAATACTTTTTTTTTTTGGTCTTAAAAAGGGCCTGTGACATGCTAAACAACTTTGTGCCTAAGCTTTGCTTCATAATGACGGATTACTTGTTCAGCAAGACATACTATTGTTCGTTTGGATGTAAAATCAATAAAAGGTGGCCTTTTTCAACTTTGAAGATTTCATTGCAATAAATCACAGACATAGGGCGCTGTTTTGAGTGCATCACGTAAGGAAGACAGAAGGGAAAAGTTAAGAAAAAACATAAGATTTCAAGTTGGACTTGTGGCAAATTGCTGCAGTTTCTACCCCCAGTTTTCTCATGGCTTACAGCAGGCAACATGTAAAACAAACTCAAACAGCCATGGATTAAAAAAGTTTCAGGAAAATTGAGAAAAAAGTGGAATCTTTTGTGCACAGTTGAATGTGATTTTTCTGTGTTTGCCTCTTGTGACATCGTGACCTTGGTCATGAATATGCATATTCACATTAGCATAAAAACTAAAAACCTTTGTTTTAATCCCCAAAGCAAGCTCCAAATAGGATTTTTATGACTTTAACTGAGTAGAGTGGTTTTAAAGCATAGATTTCATTGATAAAAATCCTAAATAAGGGGCCCTTTAACTAAAATGTGTTAACCAGAATAAACGAACTGTCTCCTACCGTCAACACTGTAGCCCCCAACAGACGACTCGGAATCTTTACTGAGTGATTCATACAGGGGTTGGTTGCTGTTGTGAATGATGCTTTGTGGTGCCAAGGATGCCCCATATAGCAGTAACCTGCGAATGATGTTGGAATCTAGACCAATGGCTGCAAGGTCGAGGAAACTGTCTGAATCCTGCAAAAACCAATTAAAAACAAAATCAGTTGGGGCCGTCCAAAGCTGTCAACATTTTCACGGAACTACAAAGCATAGGAAGGGGGGGAAGGGGCCATCCATAAAGTACGTACGTATGAAATGCCGACTTTTTAGACCCCTCCCCCTGTACGCATGGCATACGCAGTGGCTCCAACCCCCCCTCCCCCTCTGTATGCATACGCATTCCATATATACCTCGGCAATGGTAAGCATTGGTAGATGGTTCAGTACTACATGTAGTGCTACATGTGTATATATATACTACTAGTACGATTCGTATGTCGCCTCCAAAGTCTGAAATAAATGAGATTGTTTTGCATTTTTAAAAACTTAAAATGACATCAAGCATCAGTAACTGCAGATTTAATGGAAAAAACCTAATTTAAGGAGTGAGAAAAATGTGAGATGTGTGAGAAAAATGTGTGGCCTGTCTAATATGTTTTGTACATAAGGTCTGAAGCCATGGTCAACTTGTCCATCCTTTCCCGATTTACTAAAAGCAAATTTTCGGTTTGCGTACATACGCATTGGCTTGGACCACCCCGCACCCCCTCCCCCCTGTACGCATGGTGTACGCAATGCCAACAACTCCCCCTCCCCCCACCATTCGTACGTACTTTAAGGACGACACCGAAGGGGGTGGAGGGCCGCATACGACTTTACATGCACTGTAAAATGTTGACAATTCACTGCTAGTGGCAAACAGTTTTGTTAAACAGCTAGAATCCCCCTTGAAGGAAAATCTAGCAGTTAGGCTTTTTTCTATAGTCCAAACATCCCTCTTGCCAACATTTTTTTATTTTTTATTTTATTTTTGGTTTTAAGTAGATAAATTGCAAGCAAAAGTGCATTTTTTGAAAATGAGATTCTCGCGATTTTGGAAACGCTCATTAGGTATTCATAATATGCGCGTGACCCCGTGACGCAATTTTGAGAAAGAGAAGTCAACACGATTGTTAGCTCCATACGTTTACACGCAAAAAACTTGGAAAACCGTCTCTGTTAGATGGTGTTTTTTGAAGAATTTTGTTGTCCAAAAAGCCAGAGATATGCCCAGTAGCTGCGTGCTTGTATGTTTTACCAGACACTATGAAAAAAAAAGAGCAGAAAGATTTTCTTTTCTATTACCAAGAGAGAGAAAAATGAGTCGCTCATTCTAACTTGTACCGGCCGATGTTCAAACACGTGGGCCGCAGGGACCGTAGGCACCGTTCCATGCTGTACACAGACCGCTGTGAATGCCGTTCGTTCCGTGACAAAACCACCCGTCGCAATGCACCAGTATTCACTTCAAAAGAGCTTCTTTGTGAGCCACAATTTCATCGTTTTTTCACAAAACAGGTAATAGTAGATTGTTGTCATATTACATGAAGTGTTTTTCACATTTGTATTTTGAATTACAAGGACAAAACAGGCATGATAAACATTCACTTCGTGTATTTTCCATTCATTTACTGCATTTACTGCACAGGCCGTTTTGTATGTTTCTCAGGATGACGTCAAAACCCTGTTGATAAACAAACCAAGTGACCTCGAGCGTTTCAGAATTTCGGGTGAAGAGGGTCGGAACTGCTTTGCGTTTTAAGAAAAAGCCTGTCGATTTTTTTTGGAAAACAAGTTGTGATGGTGTTGTAGACACATACACCTCCATGATAAACAGGAAAACTTAAAAAATGTGGACGGGGGGATACTAGCTGTTTAAGTAGTATTTCGGTGGGAGGAAAAATGCTTCGCTCTGTAGAACCGTGAAATTGTCGACAACTTTGGATGGCCCCCTTAAAGACACAAATCTTCAGAAAATCAAAGTGATGTTTGTGTTAAAGCCAGAACCAAGTATATGTATTACACTGTACATGTAATAAGAACATCACAAAAAATAACTAATAATCTACTGTAAACATGCTTATAGCTTAAAACCTGTTTGGTGTATTCAGAAAATTTTAACACAGAAATAAATGAATGAAGGATTATTTCAGGGATAATGATCCAGGGACCACCGGGGGGAATTATTTCGATACAAATGTGGACAAATTAACGTCCATGTTTTGAGACCACCAGTTGGCTTCATAGCTCAATTGGTAGGGAGCGTGATCCAAAACTGGTAAACACTAGATAACAATTTCAAAATTTCTTAAATTAATAAAAATAATACCTGGAACAGTAAAGAAATGTCTATATTTTACAATCATATTAAAAAAAAAAAAATAAATAAAATAAATATGTGTGGGCACACTGTGCCATCACATTTTCGAGAAATTTGAAAATGCATGTAAAAAATTGTAGTTTTTGTTAATTTTATTGATTTATCACGTTCACAGACGCAATCTTCGTAGGAAAAGATGCTACTGCGTATTAAATGCCATAAAGTACGCGCACACACACACTGAAACATGTTCAAAACATGCACGCGTGTTGCTCGAAAATTGTTTGAAATACGGCGCAACCAATGCGCGTCACAAAAAAAACCGCTCCAAATCATGATGCACCTGGCAATTTGTAGGAAGTAACGTCATTTAAACGTGACCAATTGTCCATCTCTCACGCCAAAAAACAACCTCTGCATAAAACTGTAAAGTCAATTTCAACATGTGATAAACTGGGTGTGTGTATTAACATCAGCAGCAGGTAAACAAACATGTTCACTTTAGTTTTCATTTGTTGTATTGACTGAGGAAAGGCATTTGTCTCCTGCTTTCCGTCCCTCACGTGAGGGACGGAATTGGATCACGCTCGTTGGCGTCTGCACGTTAAGCAGACGATCCGTGGTTCGAATCCCGGTGAGGCCAAGTTGTTTTTCACTGCATCCAGATTTCCCAAACTCATGGACGTTTTATCCACATTTGTGGACACAGAAAACACAAAAAAAAAAATGGTTTATTTACTCCAATCTTGATACCCCCTTTTGTCAAATTTTATTTAAATATTAACAACATTGTACTATCAAATTTCTTACATTTTTATCGGAGCGAGAAGCTGCATCTATTAGACTAAGCAGCATACAGAGCTTGAGTTGATGATAGGTACCAGGAGGAGTCACATCAGCAGCAAATAGGTACGCTAGGCTGGCACTGAAGCTCCAGGGGGACGAAGAACTACCTGGTATGGACAAGAGTACAAGACTGATCTGGGGCCAATTTCATGGAGCTGTTTACAAGCCGATTTTGTGCTAACGGAGGCTCCGGTTATTTCATTGAGACTGTAAACTTAAGCACTGGCAAACGTTTGCTAGCTTCAGAGGCAAATTTGCTAAACACTAGTGATGCAAAAATGCCCGTTTCCAAGCACGTGAATGCTTAAGCACGCCGCGGCCGTGAAATAGCCTTAAAGTTAGCACAACTTTTCTGCTACAGTAGGCACACGTTTTCAGCTAGCACTTAAGCAGCGCCATGAAATTAGCCCCAGTGCTCAAGACACCAGCATCTATAAGACTAAGGAGCATCTCCGGGGGGAGTAACATCAGCAGCACATAGGTACGCTAATCTGGCACTGAAACTCCATGGGGAAGAAGCATCATCTATAGTAATGGCAACAAAAGTATACTACTAACAATAATATATTGTGGGGTGTACGCAGATATTTTATTGAGGGTATGCATTCCACTTGAATGATTTTGTGTATGACGCCGTTCTCACTAAAGAAATCACTTCGTTCGACGAAGATTATTTAATCATCGTAGTTAATGATGTTAATAATGTGCGTTCACATATCACTTAACAAAGATCGAACGAAGAGCGACCGCTAACGAAGATCGAATGAAGCCGTGGGAGGTCGTACATGTGCGTCGCGCATCAAGCGCTGAGCTTCAAGCGTCTAGACGTGCTGCGTGGTTTTCCAGCGGCGCGTCAAAAACAACTCTTGCTACAGTAGGTGCTCGATGCACAACGCGCTTGTGCAACAGGCCCAACAAATCGCTTCGTCGAACGAAGGGAGCCGTTCACATTACAAATTTGCTTTGTAGAATGAAGCAATTTCTTCATCGAATGAAGCTATTTGCTTCATCGAATAAAGCGATTCTAATCATCGTCGAATGAAGAGGCGTGCGTTCACAGCAGGTTTTCTTATATATTTAAATGTTACAATAATTAAATGGACACTCAACGCGCTCATTCATGCCTAATGTGTGCACACTTGGCCCCAAAATGGCCACCGTGCAAAAAGTCTATAGTCAATAGTCAATAAATTATCCCTCTTTTTACTCCAGGGTCCTATTTCATAAAGCCCACTTATAACATTCCTGAATAAACATTCTTAACCTATGTTTTTAAAGATAGAAAAAAATTAGATTTTATTGTTTCAAAATACGCTTTAAAATGTGTTTAACTTTTATGAAATAGGACCCAGATGTACATGTAACCTTCAAATAATGTACACTATGGCTTTTAAAGTAATATTTTTAATACTTACGAGTTAACAGCTGATCCAAAGTTTGCGGAAGTTGATATGATGGAGTCTTGAAGATTCTTGGTTGAACCTTTAGACAGCAAATACAGACAGAAAAAAATGGCATTAAAGGCACAGGCTCGTCAGCAATGCACGCGTGCCAAATTCGTGCCACGAAATACGCAGCTTCATGCCTTTGCTATGGAGCTGCGTATTTCGTGGCACGAATTTGGCGCGCGCGCATTGCTGACGAGCCTGTGCCTTTAAAACAACCCAAGCTTATGAACTAAACATTAAACAAACACACAATATGCGGTAAAATTGTCCAATCATTACAATTCTTAAACATTTTACAAATCTTGACAGTGTTGCAAGAAAAAAGAAATGAAAAAATATTTACCTCGTGAACATCGTTTGCCTGTAAATAAAATAAAGAAAATAATTTATTACTTTTAGGTATTATTAGTTTTATGCTTCTGTAACCTTACAAGCCCCAACATGTATATATATTTTTTTCGCCGAACTGCCATATTGGCTGCACAGTGATGCAAGCTAGTGAAAAGGGCAAAATAATTAAACAATGGAACACTGAGATAAGTTTAGCAAATGGGTCTTTCCACGGTTTAATAAGGGGGCATTTTGGCAACACAGACAATTTTTTCGAGGAAATACCTTTGTCTGGTCTCAAAACAAAAAGAATTAGTTTCAGTTGTTCTGAAGAGATAACTTAGGCCCAAAAAGGGTTACAAATAGTGTGACAACATGCCTTTCTAAAAACCCTGTTTACGAATTTCCAATATACGCTCGTGACCGGGACGGCCTAAAATGTAACACAAGTGTCCGTCCCAGTTACGAGTGTATCTATTGGACATTTGTACACAGGGTTTTTAGAAAGGCATGTTGTCATACTATTTGTAACCCTTTTTGGGCCCAAGTTACCGGTATCTCTTCAGAACAACTGAAACTTATTTCTTTTATTTTGAGACCAGACAAAGGTATTTCCTCGAAAATATGGTCTTTGTTGCCAAAATACCCCCTTTACCGTGGAAAGACTCATATACATAAACAAATATTGTACAAGAAATTGAGAGCAGTTACCTCGATCAATACAGTGACGGTAGCATTTCTAGAGAACTTTTGGACTGGAATTCCAATGACACAGTAATAACCTCCCAGCTGGATATCAAGAAATGTGTCTAGATAAAAAGGGAGGACAACAAACAGAGATAGGATGCTTGACTCAAGAAATTAATAAATGAAATATTATGAAACTTTAACAAAAATGCAGTCAGACTTTGATCATAAGAGCACTATTAATCAGGGCTGTAGTCGAGTCCCCACTTTCCGAGTCCGAGTCCAAGCCCTTGGTGTCCGAGTCCGAGAGTCCGAGTCCAGCAAACATCCGAGTCCTCAGCAGGCCGAGTCCAAGTCCTTGGTGTCCGAGTCCAAGACTGAGTCCGAGTCCTTGAGTCCGAGTCCAGCAAACATCCGAGTCCTCAGCAGGCCGAGTCCAAGTCCTTGGTGTCCGAGTCCAAGACTGAGTCCGAGTCCTTGAGTCCAAGTCCAGCAAACATCCGAGTCCTCAGCAGGCCGAGTCCAAGTCCTTGGTGTCCGAGTCCAAGACTGAGTCCGAGTCCTTGAGTCCGAGTCCTTGAGTCCGAGTCCAGCAAACATCCGAGTCCTCAGCAGGCCGAGTCCGAGTCCCGAGTCCTTATTTCAATTTCAAGTGCAAGTGTCAATAATCGTGCCTGTAAGTTTGCTTTAGGCCGAGAAAATTAGTTTAAGCATTAGAAATTATTTATTTTACATTCTAAGAATTTTATTTTACATGTACGAAATACTTTCGGCCCCAAAATAAATTATAATAGACACTTCAAATAATTTCCGGCGCCTGTATAATGTACCTTTTGTTAAATATTGTATATTTATTTTTTTCACTGGACTCGGATGGACTCGGCCTAAATCTCCGAGTCCTTACCGCCCGAGTCCAAGTCCGAGTCCTGACTGGCTGAGTCCGAGTCAGAGTCCTTGAAAATTGGGAGTCCGAGTCCTACAGCGTTGCTATTAATACAACTTTTTGCTCATAAAATATTTAGTCTGTGGGCCGAGGGAATTAAGCCCCATTTCAAGGGCACAATGGAATCTTGAACAAGGGATTTTTCACTTCACTGTCGTGAGACAGCAGATGAATATTTGTTTATATATATTCCGATTACAACGATGAATAACCTGTTACGTTTTATTGAAATAAATCTTAACCTGCATTTGAGGGAGTGTTATACAGTTAACAAATCTCTATTATTACGTTACCCACCTCTTAAAACAACAGTGACGGTTTGACAGCATCTTCCATGGAAGCCATCTTGATCAGGGGACAGCAGGGAGGATATACTGCCCTCTACAATCTGAACTGTGATTCTCTCTGCAATGAAAGTAAACAGCAAACCGTCATTGGTAAAAAGGACAAATTGGGCTACCTTTTTGGTAAAAGAACCCTCCCATTCATGCTCCATTGCACAACTAGCACATAACTTAGTTCGACCTAGTTGGCAACGCAGCATCAATAATGGCACAGCAACCTCTGAGGCAGCTCGCATTGCTTCGGCTGAGGAGAGCCGCTGTTGCCGTCATGCTCCCCATCCACGAGAACAGGCCTCTGCTGATTCCTAACTTGTGTGTGACAGGTGTGGGCGTGTCTGTCGTGCTCGCATAGGTCTCAATGGCAGCGGAACATTTTTTAAAGTGGGGGCGCCATGTTGTGAGACATAAGGCAGCATAACCAGCCATTGATATGCCGACCATTAAGTACCACCCTTTTGTTTGACCAATCACCAGGAGCGGATCCAGGATTTTCAAAGGGAGGCAGAAGGAGCGGCGTGGTTGTGAAATGTTTAAGCATGAAATGACGAAGACAATAAAAAGGCGATCGCTTAGCGCAAAGCCCTAACGGCGTGGGGTCTGGGGCATGCTTATAAGGGCCCCGGAAAATGTTTGATTCTAGATGCTCTGTGGTGCCATCTCGGGCAATATTTAACCACTTTAGGAAGGCAAAAGTGTGATGTCATAATAAGGCAGAAACCCCAACGGTTACAAAAGTTATTGATAATTTAAAAAAAACAAAAAAACGGAAGTGTTATATTAGGAAAAGGGGGGCATGCGCTCATCACGCTCCCCCTGGACCCTCCCTGATCACAGACATGATTCAGTGGCGTATTCTAACTCATTGAAATACAGAAATACAAAGCAATACTCTGATATTTAGATGGATGTTTATTTTATTTAACCGATTAGTTTTTCTTAATTTGGAGAAAATGCATGTTGAAAGAAACGAAATAATAACACTAAAAGGTGGGCGGTATGCGCCCCCAGTATAAAAAGTGGGGGCCAATGGCCCCCTGTCCCAGCCCCCCACCCCCCGCTTCCGCCGCAGTTTATAGGTCTGCTGTCACATCAACGAGCCCATTCTCTTGCAACAGTGCCCCTTTAACGCACTCCCCAACTCCTGCGTACAGTGGCCCTGTTGAAACAGGCCCCATTTCGCGGTGGAACAAGCGACAGAAAACTTGTCGCCTCTGCTGGACCAATCAGGACGCTTGGCAGTGCATTGCAGCACGATTGCAGGCATTCAAATGTAACGCGCGCAGATTGTAAACACCGTGCATGCATGTGATACATGTACTCGGTAATGCTGGCCGTTGTCCGCGTCGGCGATTGGCTGCTATTTAAAGGATACTGGGGAATCCGTTCCATTACATTCGTCAGCATGCATCCCTGTTATTAATTTAAAAAACTGCGGAGTAAATTAAGATCGTCGTTTGAAAGTTTGGTAGGAATGGGACAGTCATAAGAAGCGGAACCCAATACAATTTCTGGAAAGTATAGAAATCGTTTCTTTTCGGCATAACATGACCGAATTAATTAAATTCCTTAAAAATGACTCGGGCGTGAGTTAATTGGCTCAAGACAACAGCCGGCTCACTCCACAGATTTGCGTGGATTTCCTCAGGGTATTGCTACGTCGCTTTGCAGAGTGGAAATTCCCTGAGATCTCAGGATGCAATGAGCCTGTCTTAGATGCCACAGACGCCATGGTCGATAACGACCGGCTGCCATGAATGAATGAATGAATGGATTGGAAATGCGCCTTAAAGATATTTCTCACCTCCAAGAATTCTGCACTGTACATCTTCTTTCAGGATAGAGCCGCAATATACACAGTTGAAGTCTCGTCTACAGTAAGTTAAACAAAACAGGGAAGGGTATTTATATTTTAAAATATAACTCATTCACATGGAAACAATTTTCAACTGACACACAACGGACACGCGACATACTCACGCCAAACTTTGTAAAAACCGCTTATACCTGACAGTTTGGTGTTCCTTAGCCCCCTCAATGTGACATCTGATGTAAAAATTGTCAACAGCACCACTGCATCCCGACTCAGGACATCTGTATTTTGCACAGCGTCTGAAATTAGACGTTAAATGTATTAAATACTGAAAAGAATAAAACTATTTAAAAGCAGTGAACCTCAGTTTCTAGCAATCATTTTATTTCATTCAGTATCATAAAGCAGACGTATTCTTGCACTTACGTGTATGGAGTGGGAGTTGAAATGGAGCACACAGTCCCGACAAATTTGTAGAAACGAGACTCAAACTTGCAGCCAAGCAACTCAGCTGTAGTTATCTCATAGCTGTCGATGAATGCACAAAAAAATGTTTTCATGTAATAAATATAGCAATATGTACAGGGACAGTACTAGCCTTTGTTAAGGCCTCACATGCACAGCTGGGCGAGTCGCGCACCAGAACAATAGCACCACCATGCGACGAGGATGGGACGAGCAGCGCCAGCTGTGAGGCCTTTGCCGTCCCGGAATTTTTATGATCGTATTACACAGTGTGCGTGTTGCGTTGGATAGCTAACAATGCGAGCCAATCAGGTTCGTGCGCACCGGTTTGTAAGCACGCACTTCACATACAACGCGCATGCGCCAACACAAACATACATTCGCAGCACAACGCAGGGATGAATAATGTAACATGGGCTGTAATACATTAATAAATAATTATTCCGGGACGGCAAAGGTCTCACAGCTGGCGCTGCTCGTCCCGTCCTCGTCGCAAGGTGGCGCTCTCGTTCCAGCGCGCGACTCACCCAGCTGTGAGGCCTTAACAAAGGCACAATTTGCAAAGATACGTTTTTTTAATGAAGAAAAATTGTGCAATAACGAAAAACATTGGTCAAATTACAAATTCAGGTAAACTGAAAGAACAAAAAACAGAGTCTGAAATTACATGCAACTGGAAAATGTTCGAGCATGTTGAAATGAAACAATATAGTTTGTGTAAATGTTTAATATGTGAAAAATGCATCAGATGGGGAACCTTACCTGGGCAAATGGGGAAGGTCCGACATTAACAAATTCACTAGCACTTGACTGCAAGACACTTCAGGGGGAAGCAACTGTAGACTACTGAAGATAGTATAACACACCTGTTGGGAAAGAAAATAAGAAATTAAAGCTCACTATAAAGTTGCAACTTTCCACAGGTTAAAAATATAAACTAACAGTGGTCTAAGTTAGAGCTCTTTGTGCTTTGACAAATTTGCCATTTATCATCTCATTTTGGTCACATTTTATATGGCACAGGGTGGGAATTTGACACATAGAAAACACATTTTCAGTGCACCTAAGAGCAAAACATGCAAAGTTTGACTGCCAACCCCCCTTTCCGGTGAGAATGTTGTGACTAGTCCCCACCCGTTAGGTGGGGTAGACCAAGGAGGGGGTGCATATGGGTCATACCATGAAGTTAAGAAACACGGTTTCCGTGTTACATCCACAACCATTTTTACTTTTTTTTGCCCTTGATAACCCCATGAATCAATACTATTCAGAAATTCAAGCTTTTGGATGAGAGAAATTAAAAACATTTATTACTTGTAACAAAATCCTCATGGATTTAAATTTATATGTCAACTAAATATAATTTTGTTCAAATGTAGGTGTGACATTTGGTGCTTTTTAGCAGATTTTCTTGAATCACAAAGAAATTTAAGATAGAATCCTTCAAATTCAAATTAAAAAGGATTGTTTAGTTTGAGAAATGTGTGTTAATTTCATATTCAACATGAAAACATTTATAGTTGGAGTGAAAGCAGTTGAACTGTATTGGTTTTCAAGTTACATCCACAACCACCACTTTGTTAAATAATTCAAAATGGCGGCACTTTGTCAACACTGAAGACTCCAAAATTACCCCCAAACAGTGTAAGCCACCACATCATGCAACATCGTTAGACAAATGATGACTCATTGCTCCCTTATTGACCATTTTTGTGGAAATGAAGAAATGTCCCTCAACTTCATGGAATGACCCATATAAGAGAAATGAGATTGAGGTTTAAAAGTACTGAGGGAATAAATCTTACAAAAAGTCTTTAAAAGTCTTGGACCCTCTAGGGAATAGTACATAGGTATGGTTCTACAAGTTAGGTACAAGTGCATTAACAATTCAACAATATATAAGCTTATTAGCAACCCACCTCCTGGAAAATTTTCCTTGCTTCTTGTGGCTGATGTAGAACCAAGTTGCCCAAGTTTGCTGCCGAAATGTAAAGATTACTGTTGTTACAAACTGTAAACCTTCTTTACAATCTCACAAACAGCAATTGTATTATTTTCAGCGTGGATTATTTTCAATGCAGAATTACTGGTAATGATGCCTCGAATTGACTGTGAATTTCAATTTTTGTGCTAAAGTATTCATTGTGTCACCACTTTTGGGGAGTAGTATTAAATATTGGCAATTTTTTTAAATATTAGTGGAGTAATATTAAGAAAGGCATATAA
Organism: Henricia sp. BOLD:AAB3569; assembly: GCA_037783545.1. NCBI lineage: Eukaryota > Metazoa > Echinodermata > Asteroidea > Spinulosida > Echinasteridae > Henricia > Henricia sp. BOLD:AAB3569. The sequence continues at coordinate 77,488 of JBBELK010001389.1, forward strand.
ACTTCATATCAGTTAAAGTTGCACTGTCCGTGTTTGGGTGAAAGGATTACAAAATTAATTTATACAAGCGAACGAATATAGAAAGCCTACGTATCTCTGCAACAAAAAATTAAAAAATAATTAAATTTCTGATGTCGGGAATTGGAGATATAAAAAGCTATTTTCTTGAAACGGGCTTCACATGTTGTACATGTGCGCGTACGCACGCTCAGTATGTGTACAATGTACACACATACGCGCACATGTACATTTACGTCATAATCCTGTCGAATAAAAGACGGTGGCAGTCTTCTATTATTTCTTGTTTTTAATCAACTGGCATTAATCCTTGACGGATTTTTACGTTCTTGGTATCAAATGAAAGCTGATAACTTTTTCTATTCTAGAAAAATAGCAATTTAACTTTTAAAAAAGATTTTGACGCTTAAATCGGCCTAAAATCGGACAGTGCAACTTTAATCAGTATGAACTGTTAATATCTTCCAGTACCAGATTAGGATTAAAGTAGAAGCACATTTTCCTAAAACAGCACAATTTAGGGGGAAAAGGGTCATTTACTAACCATTAATTTGAGTTATGCAGGCACAGCTAATTCTGACGACGAATGAATATATAGTGACCTGAAAATAAAAACAAGTGGTAAAGTTTAACAAATTCAATATAGCATTGTTAATTTGTATGCTGAGTATTGCAGGAATAGTCATTCTTGATTGGCCGAGGAAAGTTTTAGGTATAATATCCTTGGCTCTGATTGGTTAATAAGTGAGTTGTTTTACAGCAGGGAATAGCAGCAGGCAAAAACAGTAACATTTTAGCAAGTTAAGTGATGCAGAAAGCCAACAGAATAGGTAGCAAAATAAAAATGTGTAGGCCTACACAGTTTAACATTGTGGGGTACCGTGGCCAAGCGGTTTAGGTCGTTGACTCGCAGTCATAGGTGAAAACTTGGAGTTGCAGGTTCGAACCTCCCCACGGCTACGGTACCTGTGCCCTTGGGCAAGGCACTCAACCACACTTGCTCCATCCTTCGGAAGGGATGTAAAGCCGTTGGTCCAGTGTGTTAGGTAATGGAAACGCACTCTAAAGATCCCAGAGCATTCTTTCGTGAAGAGCAAGGGGGATCATCCCCGGTGTCTCTGGCCATGCATTTCTTATTCTAATTCTTCATGGGTTTCCTCACACTTGCGAGTGACAGTGCAATGAGCACTATTGAGGAATCCTTGGTATGAATACCAGAAAGAAATAATAATAATAATAATATGGGGGTACCGTGGCCGAGCGGTTTAGGTCATTGACTCGCAATCACAGGTGAAAACTTGGGGTTGCAGGTTCGAACCTCCCCACGGCTACGGTACCTGTGCCCTTGGGCAAGGCACTCAACCACACTTGCTCCATCCTTCGGAAGGGATGTAAAGCCGTTGGTCCAGTGTGTTAGGTAGGCCTAATATGGAAACGCACTCTAAAGATCCCAGAGCATTCTTTCGTGAAGAGCAAGGGGGATCATCCCCGGTGTCTCTGGCCATTTCTAATTCTAATTCTTCATGGGTTTCCTCACGCTTGCGAGTGACAGTGCAATGAGCACTATTGAGGAATCCTTGGTATGAATACCAGAAAGAAATAATAATAATAATAATAATAATAATAACAATTATCAACTTAAAGCAGGAAAACCGGGAAAGAATTGAGTTGTTTAATTCCACGGCTTTATTTAGACCTTGTGTACAAAGAATACGAGACTGGCTGTAAAGTGCTTTCTAAAGGTCTGTCTACATATGAGCCAATATTTGTTGGCCAACAAGGACCAACATGAAGTTAGAACTTGTTGGGTGGTACACGGATGTGCTTGACCGCGCGAACCACTCCAGATGCTCCAACATATCTCGACTGCAGTTGGTTTCTGCCTACAACGTCACAGGCGTTCTAATCTGCTATTAGCCCATTTCTCCAACAAGCTCCAACAAAGATAGAAACATGTTCCAACATGGATCAACTTGTTGGATGATGTCGGGCGTTGTCTGGAGTGACGTCCACAGTCCACACCAACTTTTGGTCGGCCGACATCGTCAGACACATGTTGGACCTTATTGGCCAACAAATGTTGGCTCGTGTAGACGGACCTTAAGAAAGCCCTTATTTTGCCTTAATTTTTAAACTCCTAAAATTGTTTTTTTTGTAGTGCTTGATATAATGATTATTATGGTCAACTTTTCAATTATTACCGAAATACTATAGGTCATAGAAATGAAGAAGAGTTGGTTGATGTTCTAAAAACAAAGGGAGTTTTACTCCTGCAAAATAATTTTTAAAAAGACAGACCTTGCACAACGATCTGAATCAACCAACCTGTTTATTCTTCCTCTGTGCTACACATTCTTGTTTCAGTGATTGAAGTTGTTTGGTTTCCTCTAAGTAGTAAAGTGCAGCTTCTTCAAGTTGTAGTCGATCATTGTCACTTTGCATACTGGCTGACTAATGTAGTTATCATGCCTGTTGCTGTTCTGACTTGACAAGTCTAACTATCGAGTCTAGCAATGAGAAAAAGATGACATTAGCTGATTAGAGCCGATGTGTTTCCTTGTGTTTTATTCCCATTTTGTTTCCGGTACAGAAGTTTTTAAAGAGGAAGAATCCCCCTTGACGAAAATCCAGCATTTAGGCTTTTTGCGATAGTCCAAACATCCCTCTTGCCGACGTGGATTTTTATTATTTTTTAATTGTCGGTTTTAAGTGGATAAATTGCAAGCAAAAGTGCGCTTTTCGAAAATGAGATTTTCGCGATTTCTGAAACGCTTATTAGGTATTCATGATATGCGCGTGACCCCGTGATGCAATCCTGAGAAAGAGAAGTCAACACGATTGTTAGCTCCATACGTTTACACGCAAAAAACTTGGAAAACTGTCTCTGTTAGATGGTGTTTTTTGAAGAATTTTGTTGGTCCAAAAAGCCAGATATATGCCCAGTAGCTGCGTGGTTGTATGTTTTACCAGACACTATAAAAAAAGAAAGAGCAGAAAGATTTTCTTTTCTATTACCAAGAGAGAGAAAAATGAGTCGCTCATTCTAACTTGTACCGGCCGATGTAACACGTGGGAACTATACGGCCCGCAGGGAACCGTTCCATGCTGTACACAGACCGCTGTGAATGCCGTTCGTTCCGTGATAAAACCACCCGTCGCAATGCACCAGTATTTACTTCAAGAGAGCTTCATTGTGAGCCACAATTTCACCGTTTTTTCACAAAACGGGTAATAGTAGATTGTTGTCATATTACATGACATGAAGTGTTTTTCACGTTTGTATTTTTAATTACAAGGACAAAACAGGCATGATAAACATTCACTTCGTGTATTTTCCATTCAATACTGCACAGGCCGTTTTGTATGTTTCTCAGGATGACGTCAAAACCCTGGTGATAAACAGACCAAGTGACCTCGAGCGTTTCAGAATTTTGGGTGAAGAGGGTCGGAACTGCTTTACGTTTTGCGACAAAAGTGCAAGTGGGAAGTATATCTTAAAATTACATTCAGCATTCGAATTAGCACTGGTCCGTTGGCCAAATGACAGTTGAAATGGTCTCGGGCCAGCTGGAAAGCCTTCCCAATGGTCCGGCCGTCCAGTTGAAATAAAACAGACCCACGCCGCCGTACTAAATTTAAAGGAGTGATGAAATAACTTTGATCTTTCTTCAGACTCCCACGGCCGGTTCCAATTTATTCCCCTGGAGTGAGAGACTGCACTTCCAGTTTTGGTTATGCAGTATGTCTCTGGGGCTGAAGACTTGATAACTAGTTTTTATTTCAAGTCGTAAATCAATCTTATTTCCCAAGTCCAGTCACAAGTCATTTTCTCCAGGGTCAAGTCACAGGTCAAAAACTGACTTGACCCCAAGCCAACAGGTTGAAAAAGACCAGCTCTGCCCTGGTTTAATTCTTTATAACCGCCCCCAAGATGTACACTCACACTTAGAACTGTCACGAAGGGGTTAATGTGCACAAAAACATACATGTACATGTACATCCTTGAGAATTTATAACAAAAGAGCCTTTCAAAACTCCAGAATAGCTCTAAAATTCACCAGAAAGCTCTAAAATGTACCACACATTTTCAAACTTTTAATGGGGAGAACCTTAATGACTACCAAATTTTCCTAATTGATTCACTCAAATGTGGTTTTTGCAAACATTAATGGTCGACTGTGTTTAAAAAGAACCAGAAATTTTAACAGTATTAAACCGGGCCACTTGAAATGCCGACGGGCCAGTGAAGATTTAATACAACTGGCCCTGTTGGCCAGTTGGGAAAAAAGTTAAGGGCGAACGCTGACATTATCTGTTGATTCCAGGAGGTAATTTCCTTAAAATCTCTGTTCAATGTATACGAAAAAAATACTGTTTTTAATCCATCTAATCTCCATCGATAGTACTTAATAGCCCGTATGCCTCTGGCCGACTAGAAGACAGCCCGAGGGGCAAACCACCCCCAGCGGCCGGACTTTTTGTAGAGAAATAGCTTACATAACTTCGAGTGAAATTTTCCTCTCACCCCGGACGCGATTTTTTTTTCCGTACCACATATTCGCTATGGGGCTTCATCGATTGGTGCATTGTAAATGAATATTCATATTGTCTATATAGCGCCTCCAAGAGTTATTAAATAAAAGGATATAATAAAGAAAATTCAGGAGTTTGTCGAGTCGTTTGGTAGTCTAGTGGTTAAGACGTAGTGCTATCAATCGAGAGATGGCAGGATCGAATCTCCTCAGAGTCGTATTAAATTGTTTTTACTATTAATTGAGGAAAGAGTGTGGTATGGTGTGGGGTTATGTTGAGGTAGTTATCGACAAAATACATCAGTATGCAACATATGCATAGGGGTTAAACCAATCAGAAGCAATGTTCGCTAAACAGTGGTACGGAAAAAAATATCGCACCCCGGACAGAGATTTCCAAAGTTTTTTGAATTTACTTTACAACCCCTCCACCTCCCCCCCACCCCCCGGGCCCCGTACGTAAATGTTTGCAAAATTTGTGACGTCACCCACTTACTTTAACATTGGATAATGCTATTCAACCCCTCCCACACAATACTAGTCCGTGAGTTAATATTAAATAGAGGACCCCAAGGGCAAGGTCCTCATATTTTGATGAGGACCGGGAACCAGTCTAGGTTGGGCGAATAAGCCAGTTCGGAGTCTCGACTGCGCATGCGTCTCCCGACTTTGGTTTGAGATAAACAAAGCGGTATGCATTGTGTTTATCTCAAATGACCTGTGTTTATCTCAAATGACCTTGACACAATCCCATAGACGTTCATTGCGCGCGCGAGATTCCGAACTGGCTTATTAGTCGGGTATCTATGGGGGACCCCCCGTGCACCCCCCCCAGAACTAAACCAAACCAACTTTTTTAGGTGCATTTTATGGTCCTAAAACACATTTTTGATGTTAACAGTAAAAAAAAACCGATGCATTCGGGTTATTCAAAATGGCGGCCAAAATGGCCGCCAAAATGGTGCAAAATCATATATTGGCCAAATAATATGATTAAAGCACTTACAAAATGGCTAGTTATATGTTTTTGACCCTCGCAAATTCATTCCTGGGGTCCCTTTTTTTGTATCATGCTTCAAATTCAAAATGGCGGCCAATATGGAGGCCAATATGGCTGCCAAAAGTGGCCAACTGTGAGCAAAATGATATATATTGGACAAAAATAATGATAAACACATACATAACAAAAGTTATATGTTTTTGACCCTCGCAAATTTAATCATGGGGTCCCCTTTTTTCTATCATGCTTCAAATTCAAAATGACGGCCAATATGGAGGCCAATTAATATGGCTGCCAAAATTGGCCAAATAAGAGAAAAATGATATATAATGGACAAAAATAATAATAAACACATAACAAAAGGTACGTGTTTTTGACCCTCGCAAATTTATTTCTGGGGTCCCCTATTTTACTATCATGCTGCAAGTTAAATATGGCGGCCAATATGGCGGCTAATATGGCAAAATATGAAGAAAAAAATAATGATATATAATAGACAAAATATAATGATAAACACATACATTAAAGGCAACCACCCAGAACTAACCCACACCAACTTATTGGGGAGCCCTTTGTGATCATAAAGCATATTTTGCATGTTAATACAATGAAATGCTCTGGAGATATCTAAAATGGCGGCCAATATGGCCACTAAAAATGGTCCAAAATGAAAAAGATCATAGATGTATATTAGCCAAATAATGACAATCATTTATAAAATTGCTATATAGTTATGTTTCTTAACCTCACAAATGTTATTTTAAAGATTTTCTACCATGCTCCAAATTCAAAATGGCTGCCAAAAGTGGCCATATATGAGGAGAATGATATATAATGGGCCAAAAATAACCCACAGCTTGAAGATGGCGATCACTGTAGCTGCCAAAAGTGGCCAAATATGAGAAAAATGACACATAATAAAGATAAAAATAAAATAAAAACTGTTGCACCTTTGAGGTCACAAAACATGTTAATTAAAAAATTGTCTGGCGATATCCAAGATGGTGGCCAATATGGTCACTAAAGAAATTCCAAAATAGAAAAGGTCATATATTTATAGCAAAATAATGATTTAAATGTTTAGTTATATATATTTTTTACTCACAACTGTTTATCTGGTGTGCTACCATGCTTTAAATTCAAGACGGCGATCAATATGGCTGTCAAGTGTAGCTGAATGTAAGAAAAATGATATATAATTGGCCAAAAACAAATTATAAAACATAAATTAAATGATGTTGTTCACCCTTATCAGTTGTCATCTTGGTATTTTTATCATGTTTGAAGTTAAATGAGGCTGGTATGACCACCAAAATGGTTTTTCCATGATCACAACAAATATGATCTGAGAGACACAGATATGGGATCATGAGACAATGGGGTGTTTGTTGTTCGTGAAGAGGGAGTCTAAAGTGGGAAAGAGCGATTCTAGAAACAGCAACGGTATTGAAGTGCAGGGCATAATTATTTGAGTACACAAAATGTGAACAACTCAATACAATTCGAATTTGGATGTGCTTATAGAGCAGTTTAATCGTACACTCCTGAACATGATAGAAACCAGCAAGCAATAGAGGGATTAGGATGGGCAGTTGTCCTGTGCGATATTTCCATAAAGATGCATCCCTTGGGTTACATGTACTGGGGAGGCAACTATCCAATATGCCAATGCTACAGTAAGGGAAGTTTCAGTTTCATTGGATCCCTTTTAAAAGCGAGCAAGGGAAAACGCACTAGCCCAGCCAGCACAGCAGACATTTTTCTCATTTGGCCGCATATGCTGATCGCATATTATGGAATTTGAAGTAAAAAAGGGTAGCATAAAGATGATTGTTGAGGGTAGAGAACATACCAGTAACTAACCATTTTATTAATTTCTATTGCATCATATGGGTGATATGATTTGTCAGCCATATTGGCCGGCATCTTGGATATCTCGAGTGCCGCAGGTTTTTCTCTGTTAAAATCCAAATAGTTTTTGTGGATCAACGCACCCCAAAGGTTGTTATTGGGTTGTGTGGGGGTGGGGGGGAGAGGGGAGGGAGGGTGGGAGGGGGGGGGGGGGTCATTGAATTAATTAATTTAACATATTTTGGCAGCCATATATTGGTTGTAATAAATGAGGGTCAAGAACATATGAATAGCAATTTATAAATGCTAATTATTCGGCTTATGATATCCTTTTAATTTTAGACCATTTTTGGCGGCCATAGTTGGCCACCATCTTTGTCTCTAGAAGATTTTATTTTAATAATGTTAACATCCAAAACTGTTTCAGGACTCTAAAAGGCATCATACAAAGGTGGTGAGGTTAGTTTAGCGGAAGGGGGTTGCATTTAATTTATGCATTATTTCGTTGTCATTGTATATCATTTTTCTTACATTTGGCCACTTTTGGTAGCCATATTGGTCGCCAATTTTGAATTTAGAGCATGATATATGATAGAAAAATAGGAGATGCCAGAATTATTTTTAAAACAGTCAAAAGCATATAACTAGCAATTTTATAAATGATTTTATCATATTATATTTGGCTAATATATGATCTTTTTCCATTTTGGACATATTACATGTAATAGCGGCCATACTGGCCGCCATCTTGGTCATCTCCAGAGCATTTTTTTTTCTTGTTAGTATCCCAGATATGCTTCAGGATCATAAAAGACACCCTAAAAGGTTGTAAGTTAATTCTGGGGATTGCATTTAATGTACATGTATTTTTTTGTCCATTAAACATGTATATAATTTTTCTCATATTGGGCACTTTTTGGCCTCCATATTTGGCCGCCATTTTGAATTTAAAGCATGATTGAAAAAATGGGACCCCAGAAATACATTTGCGAGGGTCAAAAACATAACTTTTGTTACATGTATGTATGTGTTTATCATTATTTTTGTCCATTATACATGTATATCATTTTTCTCACAGTTGGCCACTTTTTGGCAGCCATATTGGCCTCCATATTGGCCGCCATTTTTTAATTTGAAGCATGATACAAAAAAAGGGACCCCAGGAATGAATTTGCGAGGGTCAAAACATATAACTAGCCATTTTTTAAGTGCTTTAATCATATTATTTGGCCAATATATGATTTTGCACCATTTTGGCGGCCATTTTGGCCGCCATTTTGAATAACCCGAATGCATCGGGTTTTTTTTTACTGTTAACATCAAAAATGTGTTTTAGGACCATAAAATGCACCTAAAAAAGTTGGTTTGGTTTAGTTCTGGGGGGGGGTGCACGGGGGGTCCCCCATAGATACCCGACTATATTAGCCTGGGAAAAAATTCGGCAGACGACGGGGTGCAACAAGCATGACAAGTGAGTATAAAGTTTGAGTAGTTTAAAAACACGACAGCACACATTTTGTGAAATACCTTATAGAGCAGGCAACCTCATTACAACTCGAAAACAGATCAAAGTCTAAGACGTTGCGAAATCTCGGGAAAAAAGGATGGATAAATCGTGGTATAGTCTGCGCTGCCACACGGCGATTTTCTCACCTTCTGACGATTGAGGGCGCAAACAAACGGGCCGTAGCCACGTCGTGTAGCAACATCCGTGAAGACACCGCAGCCGGCCGTAGCCAGTGAACGTGTTATGGCGCCCTCTCTCGGCGATTTACACAGTACCATCTTGTCCGAGATTGGGAGCGCCAAAAGTTGCCCCAATTCTCATGTTTTATAAAATCTCATTTTGTCAACAGCGAGTTGTACACTTCATGAAGGACAGCTCATTTTATATGGCGAGTGTGATTTATAATGGTTGAATCACGGAGGAGAAAAAATCAAAAAATGATACAAACTTTTGCAGTTCTTCAAATGAAGTTCAATCATTCCCTGGCCTGGAATCTTGTGTTTAGACTGGTTGCCACCCCTCAGCCCTCCTCTCCCATCCCCCTGGCCCTCTCTCAGCAATTAACCTTTTGCGTGTTCCACGTGTCTGGTGTACTGACAATGACTCCTTTCACTGTTTCAGTTTCACATGCACACACTTCTGCACTTAGTATCCAGTTGACCAGACTAAATGTTTGTTGCTATGTGGTGCACTCGACATATGTGTGAAATACAGAATCAACCATGTTCACCCGTAGGAGAGAATGGCATAAAGCAACCTGACCGTTGGTTGCTAGGCAATGGTGTGCACCACATAACAATGCATGTGACTGTAAACTGCGTCTCCATTTCAAAGTGAAGAATTTGGGGCGCAAGAATTTGGGTGCATAAAAGGCTAATGCACGCATCAATTGTACACCCCCCCCCCCCCCCCCCCCCCCCTCCTCACCTGAGGCAGATTTTTTTTCATAAACATTGAACACGGATTTGGGTGAATTTATATATTGGAATCGATAGCTTAT
>JBBELK010001390.1:0-42190 GCA_037783545.1 Henricia sp. BOLD:AAB3569
CACTTGTCCTAAAAAATTGACAGACTTTCGCCGGGAAATGGCAGAGAAATTTCAGAGTTTAGAAAAAAAAGGGGTTGGCGCTTCCTGGATGCTCCCGCAACCTGTGGCTGTCTGTACACACCTCTTTGGTGTACTCCTGACTCGTGCGCATGCTCAGTCCTTCGGACTGTCGTTGACACGGCCCAGTTTGGGACGGGATTTTGGTCAAAGTGTGGTCCAAACGTCGGCAAATTTGGAGGTCGAAAAATGTTCCGACGAACTTCAAATTTTGCATGCTCCAAAGACTCTATATTGCGCACTTGTCCTAAAAAATTGACAGACTTTCGCCGGGAAATGGCAGAGAAATTTCAGAGTTTAGAAAAAAAAGGGGTTGGCGCTTCCTGGATGCTCCCGCAACCTGTGGCTGTCTGTACACACCTCTTTGGTGTACTCCTGACTCGTGCGCATGCTCAGTCCTTCGGACTGTCGTTGACACGGCCCAGTTTGGGACGGGATTTTGGTCAAAGTGTGGTCCAAACGTCGGCAAATTTGGAGGTCGAAAAATGTTCCGACGAACTTCAAATTTTGCATGCTCCAAAGACTCTATATTGCGCACTTGTCCTAAAAAATTGACAGACTTTCGCCGGGAAATGGCAGAGAAATTTCAGAGTTTAGAAAAAAAAGGGGCTTGGCGCTTCCTGGATGCTCCCGCAACCTGTGGCTGTCTGTACACACCTCTTTGGTGTACTCCTGACTCGTGCGCATGCTCAGTCCTTCGGACTGTCGTTGACACGGCCCAGTTTGGGACGGGATTTTGGTCAAAGTGTGGTCCAAACGTCGGCAAATTTGGAGGTCGAAAAATGTTCCGACGAACTTCAAATTTTGCATGCTCCAAAGACTCTATATTGCGCACTTGTCCTAAAAAATTGACAGACTTTCGCCGGGAAATGGCAGAGAAATTTCAGAGTTTAGAAAAAAAAGGGGTTGGCGCTTCCTGGATGCTCCCGCAACCTGTGGCTGTCTGTACACACCTCTTTGGTGTACTCCTGACTCGTGCGCATGCTCAGTCCTTCGGACTGTCGTTGACACGGCCCAGTTTGGGACGGGATTTTGGTCAAAGTGTGGTCCAAACGTCGGCAAATTTGGAGGTCGAAAAATGTTCCGACGAACTTCAAATTTTGCATGCTCCAAAGACTCTATATTGCGCACTTGTCCTAAAAAATTGACAGACTTTCGCCGGGAAATGGCAGAGAAATTTCAGAGTTTAGAAAAAAAAGGGGTTGGCGCTTCCTGGATGCTCCCGCAACCTGTGGCTGTCTGTACACACCTCTTTGGTGTACTCCTGACTCGTGCGCATGCTCAGTCCTTCGGACTGTCGTTGACACGGCCCAGTTTGGGACGGGATTTTGGTCAAAGTGTGGTCCAAACGTCGGCAAATTTGGAGGTCGAAAAATGTTCCGACGAACTTCAAATTTTGCATGCTCCAAAGACTCTATATTGCGCACTTGTCCTAAAAAATTGACAGACTTTCGCCGGGAAATGGCAGAGAAATTTCAGAGTTTAGAAAAAAAAGGGGTTGGCGCTTCCTGGATGCTCCCGCAACCTGTGGCTGTCTGTACACACCTCTTTGGTGTACTCCTGACTCGTGCGCATGCTCAGTCCTTCGGACTGTCGTTGACACGGCCCAGTTTGGGACGGGATTTTGGTCAAAGTGTGGTCCAAACGTCGGCAAATTTGGAGGTCGAAAAATGTTCCGACGAACTTCAAATTTTGCATGCTCCAAAGACTCTATATTGCGCACTTGTCCTAAAAAATTGACAGACTTTCGCCGGGAAATGGCAGAGAAATTTCAGAGTTTAGAAAAAAAAGGGGTTGGCGCTTCCTGGATGCTCCCGCAACCTGTGGCTGTCTGTACACACCTCTTTGGTGTACTCCTGACTCGTGCGCATGCTCAGTCCTTCGGACTGTCGTTGACACGGCCCAGTTTGGGACGGGATTTTGGTCAAAGTGTGGTCCAAACGTCGGCAAATTTGGAGGTCGAAAAATGTTCCGACGAACTTCAAATTTTGCATGCTCCAAAGACTCTATATTGCGCACTTGTCCTAAAAAATTGACAGACTTTCGCCGGGAAATGGCAGAGAAATTTCAGAGTTTAGAAAAAAAAGGGGTTGGCGCTTCCTGGATGCTCCCGCAACCTGTGGCTGTCTGTACACACCTCTTTGGTGTACTCCTGACTCGTGCGCATGCTCAGTCCTTCGGACTGTCGTTGACACGGCCCAGTTTGGGACGGGATTTTGGTCAAAGTGTGGTCCAAACGTCGGCAAATTTGGAGGTCGAAAAATGTTCCGACGAACTTCAAATTTTGCATGCTCCAAAGACTCTATATTGCGCACTTGTCCTAAAAAATTGACAGACTTTCGCCGGGAAATGGCAGAGAAATTTCAGAGTTTAGAAAAAAAAGGGGTTGGCGCTTCCTGGATGCTCCCGCAACCTGTGGCTGTCTGTACACACCTCTTTGGTGTACTCCTGACTCGTGCGCATGCTCAGTCCTTCGGACTGTCGTTGACACGGCCCAGTTTGGGACGGGATTTTGGTCAAAGTGTGGTCCAAACGTCGGCAAATTTGGAGGTCGAAAAATGTTCCGACGAACTTCAAATTTTGCATGCTCCAAAGACTCTATATTGCGCACTTGTCCTAAAAAATTGACAGACTTTCGCCGGGAAATGGCAGAGAAATTTCAGAGTTTAGAAAAAAAAAGGGGTTGGCGCTTCCTGGATGCTCCCGCAACCTGTGGCTGTCTGTACACACCTCTTTGGTGTACTCCTGACTCGTGCGCATGCTCAGTCCTTCGGACTGTCGTTGACACGGCCCAGTTTGGGACGGGATTTTGGTCAAAGTGTGGTCCAAACGTCGGCAAATTTGGAGGTCGAAAAATGTTCCGACGAACTTCAAATTTTGCATGCTCCAAAGACTCTATATTGCGCACTTGTCCTAAAAAATTGACAGACTTTCGCCGGGAAATGGCAGAGAAATTTCAGAGTTTAGAAAAAAAAGGGGTTGGCGCTTCCTGGATGCTCCCGCAACCTGTGGCTGTCTGTACACACCTCTTTGGTGTACTCCTGACTCGTGCGCATGCTCAGTCCTTCGGACTGTCGTTGACACGGCCCAGTTTGGGACGGGATTTTGGTCAAAGTGTGGTCCAAACGTCGGCAAATTTGGAGGTCGAAAAATGTTCCGACGAACTTCAAATTTTGCATGCTCCAAAGACTCTATATTGCGCACTTGTCCTAAAAAATTGACAGACTTTCGCCGGGAAATGGCAGAGAAATTTCAGAGTTTAGAAAAAAAAGGGGTTGGCGCTTCCTGGATGCTCCCGCAACCTGTGGCTGTCTGTACACACCTCTTTGGTGTACTCCTGACTCGTGCGCATGCTCAGTCCTTCGGACTGTCGTTGACACGGCCCAGTTTGGGACGGGATTTTGGTCAAAGTGTGGTCCAAACGTCGGCAAATTTGGAGGTCGAAAAATGTTCCGACGAACTTCAAATTTTGCATGCTCCAAAGACTCTATATTGCGCACTTGTCCTAAAAAATTGACAGACTTTCGCCGGGAAATGGCAGAGAAATTTCAGAGTTTAGAAAAAAAAGGGGTTGGCGCTTCCTGGATGCTCCCGCAACCTGTGGCTGTCTGTACACACCTCTTTGGTGTACTCCTGACTCGTGCGCATGCTCAGTCCTTCGGACTGTCGTTGACACGGCCCAGTTTGGGACGGGATTTTGGTCAAAGTGTGGTCCAAACGTCGGCAAATTTGGAGGTCGAAAAATGTTCCGACGAACTTCAAATTTTGCATGCTCCAAAGACTCTATATTGCGCACTTGTCCTAAAAAATTGACAGACTTTCGCCGGGAAATGGCAGAGAAATTTCAGAGTTTAGAAAAAAAAGGGGTTGGCGCTTCCTGGATGCTCCCGCAACCTGTGGCTGTCTGTACACACCTCTTTGGTGTACTCCTGACTCGTGCGCATGCTCAGTCCTTCGGACTGTCGTTGACACGGCCCAGTTTGGGACGGGATTTTGGTCAAAGTGTGGTCCAAACGTCGGCAAATTTGGAGGTCGAAAAATGTTCCGACGAACTTCAAATTTTGCATGCTCCAAAGACTCTATATTGCGCACTTGTCCTAAAAAATTGACAGACTTTCGCCGGGAAATGGCAGAGAAATTTCAGAGTTTAGAAAAAAAAGGGGTTGGCGCTTCCTGGATGCTCCCGCAACCTGTGGCTGTCTGTACACACCTCTTTGGTGTACTCCTGACTCGTGCGCATGCTCAGTCCTTCGGACTGTCGTTGACACGGCCCAGTTTGGGACGGGATTTTGGTCAAAGTGTGGTCCAAACGTCGGCAAATTTGGAGGTCGAAAAATGTTCCGACGAACTTCAAATTTTGCATGCTCCAAAGACTCTATATTGCGCACTTGTCCTAAAAAATTGACAGACTTTCGCCGGGAAATGGCAGAGAAATTTCAGAGTTTAGAAAAAAAAGGGGTTGGCGCTTCCTGGATGCTCCCGCAACCTGTGGCTGTCTGTACACACCTCTTTGGTGTACTCCTGACTCGTGCGCATGCTCAGTCCTTCGGACTGTCGTTGACACGGCCCAGTTTGGGACGGGATTTTGGTCAAAGTGTGGTCCAAACGTCGGCAAATTTGGAGGTCGAAAAATGTTCCGACGAACTTCAAATTTTGCATGCTCCAAAGACTCTATATTGCGCACTTGTCCTAAAAAATTGACAGACTTTCGCCGGGAAATGGCAGAGAAATTTCAGAGTTTAGAAAAAAAAGGGGTTGGCGCTTCCTGGATGCTCCCGCAACCTGTGGCTGTCTGTACACACCTCTTTGGTGTACTCCTGACTCGTGCGCATGCTCAGTCCTTCGGACTGTCGTTGACACGGCCCAGTTTGGGACGGGATTTTGGTCAAAGTGTGGTCCAAACGTCGGCAAATTTGGAGGTCGAAAAATGTTCCGACGAACTTCAAATTTTGCATGCTCCAAAGACTCTATATTGCGCACTTGTCCTAAAAAATTGACAGACTTTCGCCGGGAAATGGCAGAGAAATTTCAGAGTTTAGAAAAAAAAGGGGTTGGCGCTTCCTGGATGCTCCCGCAACCTGTGGCTGTCTGTACACACCTCTTTGGTGTACTCCTGACTCGTGCGCATGCTCAGTCCTTCGGACTGTCGTTGACACGGCCCAGTTTGGGACGGGATTTTGGTCAAAGTGTGGTCCAAACGTCGGCAAATTTGGAGGTCGAAAAATGTTCCGACGAACTTCAAATTTTGCATGCTCCAAAGACTCTATATTTGCGCACTTGTCCTAAAAAATTGACAGACTTTCGCCGGGAAATGGCAGAGAAATTTCAGAGTTTAGAAAAAAAAGGGGTTGGCGCTTCCTGGATGCTCCCGCAACCTGTGGCTGTCTGTACACACCTCTTTGGTGTACTCCTGACTCGTGCGCATGCTCAGTCCTTCGGACTGTCGTTGACACGGCCCAGTTTGGGACGGGATTTTGGTCAAAGTGTGGTCCAAACGTCGGCAAATTTGGAGGTCGAAAAATGTTCCGACGAACTTCAAATTTTGCATGCTCCAAAGACTCTATATTGCGCACTTGTCCTAAAAAATTGACAGACTTTCGCCGGGAAATGGCAGAGAAATTTCAGAGTTTAGAAAAAAAAGGGGTTGGCGCTTCCTGGATGCTCCCGCAACCTGTGGCTGTCTGTACACACCTCTTTGGTGTACTCCTGACTCGTGCGCATGCTCAGTCCTTCGGACTGTCGTTGACACGGCCCAGTTTGGGACGGGATTTTGGTCAAAGTGTGGTCCAAACGTCGGCAAATTTGGAGGTCGAAAAATGTTCCGACGAACTTCAAATTTTGCATGCTCCAAAGACTCTATATTGCGCACTTGTCCTAAAAAATTGACAGACTTTCGCCGGGAAATGGCAGAGAAATTTCAGAGTTTAGAAAAAAAAGGGGTTGGCGCTTCCTGGATGCTCCCGCAACCTGTGGCTGTCTGTACACACCTCTTTGGTGTACTCCTGACTCGTGCGCATGCTCAGTCCTTCGGACTGTCGTTGACACGGCCCAGTTTGGGACGGGATTTTGGTCAAAGTGTGGTCCAAACGTCGGCAAATTTGGAGGTCGAAAAATGTTCCGACGAACTTCAAATTTTGCATGCTCCAAAGACTCTATATTGCGCACTTGTCCTAAAAAATTGACAGACTTTCGCCGGGAAATGGCAGAGAAATTTCAGAGTTTAGAAAAAAAGGGGTTGGCGCTTCCTGGATGCTCCCGCAACCTGTGGCTGTCTGTACACACCTCTTTGGTGTACTCCTGACTCGTGCGCATGCTCAGTCCTTCGGACTGTCGTTGACACGGCCCAGTTTGGGACGGGATTTTGGTCAAAGTGTGGTCCAAACGTCGGCAAATTTGGAGGTGGAAAAATGTTCCGACGAACTTCAAATTTTGCATGCTCCAAAGACTCTATATTGCGCACTTGTCCTAAAAAATTGACAGACTTTCGCCGGAAATGGCAGAGAAATTTCAGAGTTTAGAAAAAAAAGGGGGTTGGCGCTTCCTGGATGCTCCCGCAACCTGTGGCTGTCTGTACACACCTCTTTGGTGTACTCCTGACTCGTGCGCATGCTCAGTCCTTCGGACTGTCGTTGACACGGCCCAGTTTGGGACGGGATTTTGGTCAAAGTGTGGTCCAAACGTCGGAAAATTTGGAGGTCGAAAAATGTTCCGACGAACTTCAAATTTTGCATGCTCCAAAGACTCTATATTGCGCACTTGTCCTACAAAAATGACAGACTTTCGCCGGGAAATGGCAGAGAAATTTCAGAGTTTAGAAAAAAAAGGGGTTGGCGCTTCCTGGATGCTCCCGCAACCTGTGGCTGTCTGTACACACCTCTTTGGTGTACTCCTGACTCGTGCGCATGCTCAGTCCTTCGGACTGTCGTTGACACGGCCCAGTTTGGGACGGGATTTTGGTCAAAGTGTGGTCCAAACGTCGGCAAATTTGGAGGTCGAAAAATGTTCCGACGAACTTCAATTTTGCATGCTCCAAAGACTCTATATTGCGCACTTGTCCTAAAAAATTGACAGACTTTCGCCGGGAAATGGCAGAGAAATTTCAGAGTTTAGAAAAAAAGGGGTTGGCGCTTCCTGGATGCTCCCGCAACCTGTGGCTGTCTGTACACACCTCTTTGGTGTACTCCTGACTCGTGCGCATGCTCAGTCCTTCGGACTGTCGTTGACACGGCCCAGTTTGGGACGGGATTTTGGTCAAAGTGTGGTCCAAACGTCGGCAAATTTGGAGGTCGAAAAATGTTCCGACGAACTTCAAATTTTGCATGCTCCAAAGACTCTATATTGCGCACTTGTCCTAAAAAATTGACAGACTTTCGCCGGGAAATGGCAGAGAAATTTCAGAGTTTAGAAAAAAAAAGGGGTTGGCGCTTCCTGGATGCTCCCGCAACCTGTGGCTGTCTGTACACACCTCTTTGGTGTACTCCTGACTCGTGCGCATGCTCAGTCCTTCGGACTGTCGTTGACACGGCCCAGTTTGGGACGGGATTTTGGTCAAAGTGTGGTCCAAACGTCGGCAAATTTGGAGGTCGAAAAATGTTCCGACGAACTTCAAATTTTGCATGCTCCAAAGACTCTATATTGCGCACTTGTCCTAAAAAATTGACAGACTTTCGCCGGGAAATGGCAGAGAAATTTCAGAGTTTAGAAAAAAAAGGGGTTGGCGCTTCCTGGATGCTCCCGCAACCTGTGGCTGTCTGTACACACCTCTTTGGTGTACTCCTGACTCGTGCGCATGCTCAGTCCTTCGGACTGTCGTTGACACGGCCCAGTTTGGGACGGGATTTTGGTCAAAGTGTGGTCCAAACGTCGGCAAATTTGGAGGTCGAAAAATGTTCCGACGAACTTCAAATTTTGCATGCTCCAAAGACTCTATATTGCGCACTTGTCGTAAAAAATTGACAGACTTTCGCCGGAAATGGCAGAGAAATTTCAGAGTTTAGATAAAAAAGGGGTTGGCGCTTCCTGGATGCTCCCGCAACCTGTGGCTGTCTGTACACACCTCTTTGGTGTACTCCTGACTCGTGCGCATGCTCAGTCCTTCGGACTGTCGTTGACACGGCCCAGTTTGGGACGGGATTTTGGTCAAAGTGTGGTCCAAACGTCGGCAAATTTGGAGGTAGAAAAATGTTCCGACGAACTTCAAATTTTGCATGCTCCAAAGACTCTATATTGCGCACTTGTCGTAAAAAATTGACAGACTTTCGCCGGGAAATGGCAGATAAATTTCAGAGTTTAGAAAAAAAGGGGTTGGCGCTTCCTGGATGCTCCCGCAACCTGTGGCTGTCTGTACACACCTCTTTGGTGTACTCCTGACTCGTGCGCATGCTCAGTCCTTCGGACTGTCGTTGACACGGCCCAGTTTGGGACGGGATTTTGGTCAAAGTGTGGTCCAAACGTCGGCAAATTTGGAGGTAGAAAAATGTTCCGACGAACTTCAAATTTTGCATGCTCCAAAGACTCTATATTGCGCACTTGTCCTAAAAAATTGACAGACTTTCGCCGGGAAATGGCAGAGAAATTTCAGAGTTTAGAAAAAAAAAGGGGTTGGCGCTTCCTGGATGCTCCCGCAACCTGTGGCTGTCTGTACACACCTCTTTGGTGTACTCCTGACTCGTGCGCATGCTCAGTCCTTCGGACTGTCGTTGACACGGCCCAGTTTGGGACGGGATTTTGGTCAAAGTGTGGTCCAAACGTCGGCAAATTTGGAGGTCGAAAAATGTTCCGACGAACTTCAAATTTTGCATGCTCCAAAGACTCTATATTGCGCACTTGTCGTAAAAAAATTGACAGACTTTCGCCGGGAAATGGCAGAGAAATTTCAGAGTTTAGATAAAAAAGGGGTTGGCGCTTCCTGGATGCTCCCGCAACCTGTGGCTGTCTGTACACACCTCTTTGGTGTACTCCTGACTCGTGCGCATGCTCAGTCCTTCGGACTGTCGTTGACACGGCCCAGTTTGGGACGGGATTTTGGTCAAAGTGTGGTCCAAACGTCGGCAAATTTGGAGGTCGAAAAATGTTCCGACGAACTTCAAATTTTGCATGCTCCAAAGACTCTATATTGCGCACTTGTCCTAAAAAATTGACAGACTTTCGCCGGGAAATGGCAGAGAAATTTCAGAGTTTAGAAAAAAAGGGGGTTGGCGCTTCCTGGATGCTCCCGCAACCTGTGGCTGTCTGTACACACCTCTTTGGTGTACTCCTGACTCGTGCGCATGCTCAGTCCTTCGGACTGTCGTTGACACGGCCCAGTTTGGGACGGGATTTTGGTCAAAGTGTGGTCCAAACGTCGGCAAATTTGGAGGTCGAAAAATGTTCCGACGAACTTCAAATTTTGCATGCTCCAAAGACTCTATATTGCGCACTTGTCCTAAAAAATTGACAGACTTTCGCCGGGAAATGGCAGAGAAATTTCAGAGTTTAGAAAAAAAAGGGGTTGGCGCTTCCTGGATGCTCCCGCAACCTGTGGCCGTCTGTACACACCTCTTTGGTGTACTCCTGACTCGTGCGCATGCTCAGTCCTTCGGACTGTCGTTGACACGGCCCAGTTTGGGACGGGATTTTGGTCAAAGTGTGGTCCAAACGTCGGCAAATTTGGAGGTTGAAAAATGTTCCGACGAACTTCAAATTTTGCATGCTCCAAAGACTCTATATTGCGCACTTGTCCTAAAAAATTGACAGACTTTCGCAGGGAAATGGCAGATAAATTTCAGAGTTTAGAAAAAAAAGGGGTTGGCGCTTCCTGGATGCTCCCGCAACCTGTGGCTGTCTGTACACACCTCTTTGGTGTACTCCTGACTCGTGCGCATGCTCAGTCCTTCGGACTGTCGTTGACACGGCCCAGTTTGGGACGGGATTTTGGTCAAAGTGTGGTCCAAACGTCGGAAAATTTGGAGGTCGAAAAATGTTCCGACGAACTTCAAATTTTGCATGCTCCAAAGACTCTATATTGCGCACTTGTCCTACAAAAATGACAGACTTTCGCCGGGAAATGGCAGAGAAATTTCAGAGTTTAGAAAAAAAAGGGGTTGGCGCTTCCTGGATGCTCCCGCAACCTGTGGCTGTCTGTACACACCTCTTTGGTGTACTCCTGACTCGTGCGCATGCTCAGTCCTTCGGACTGTCGTTGACACGGCCCAGTTTGGGACGGGATTTTGGTCAAAGTGTGGTCCAAACGTCGGCAAATTTGGAGGTCGAAAAATGTTCCGACGAACTTCAAATTTTGCATGCTCCAAAGACTCTATATTGCGCACTTGTCCTAAAAAATTGACAGACTTTCGCCGGGAAATGGCAGAGAAATTTCAGAGTTTAGAAAAAAAGGGGTTGGCGCTTCCTGGATGCTCCCGCAACCTGTGGCTGTCTGTACACACCTTTTTGGTGTACTCCTGACTCGTGCGCATGCTCAGTCCTTCGGACTGTCGTTGACACGGCCCAGTTTGGGACGGGATTTTGGTCAAAGTGTGGTCCAAACGTCGGCAAATTTGGAGGTCGAAAAATGTTCCGACGAACTTCAAATTTTGCATGCTCCAAAGACTCTATATTGCGCACTTGTCCTAAAAAATTGACAGACTTTCGCCGGGAAATGGCAGAGAAATTTCAGAGTTTAGAAAAAAAAGGGGTTGGCGCTTCCTGGATGCTCCCGCAACCTGTGGCTGTCTGTACACACCTCTTTGGTGTACTCCTGACTCGTGCGCATGCTCAGTCCTTCGGACTGTCGTTGACACGGCCCAGTTTGGGACGGGATTTTGGTCAAAGTGTGGTCCAAACGTCGGCAAATTTGGAGGTCGAAAAATGTTCCTACGAACTTCAAATTTTGCATGCTCCAAAGACTCTATATTGCGCACTTGTCCTAAAAAATTGACAGACTTTCGCCGGGAAATGGCAGAGAAATTTCAGAGTTTAGAAAAAAAAGGGGTTGGCGCTTCCTGGATGCTCCCGCAACCTGTGGCTGTCTGTACACACCTCTTTGGTGTACTCCTGACTCGTGCGCATGCTCAGTCCTTCGGACTGTCGTTGACACGGCCCAGTTTGGGACGGGATTTTGGTCAAAGTGTGGTCCAAACGTCGGCAAATTTGGAGGTCGAAAAATGTTCCGACGAACTTCAAATTTTGCATGCTCCAAAGACTCTATATTGCGCACTTGTCCTAAAAAATTGACAGACTTTCGCCGGGAAATGGCAGAGAAATTTCAGAGTTTAGAAAAAAAAGGGGTTGGCGCTTCCTGGATGCTCCCGCAACCTGTGGCTGTCTGTACACACCTCTTTGGTGTACTCCTGACTCGTGCGCATGCTCAGTCCTTCGGACTGTCGTTGACACGGCCCAGTTTGGGACGGGATTTTGGTCAAAGTGTGGTCCAAACGTCGGCAAATTTGGAGGTCGAAAAATGTTCCTACGAACTTCAAATTTTGCATGCTCCAAAGACTCTATATTGCGCACTTGTCCTAAAAAATTGACAGACTTTCGCCGGGAAATGGCAGAGAAATTTCAGAGTTTAGAAAAAAAAGGGGTTGGCGCTTCCTGGATGCTCCCGCAACCTGTGGCTGTCTGTACACACCTCTTTGGTGTACTCCTGACTCGTGCGCATGCTCAGTCCTTCGGACTGTCGTTGACACGGCCCAGTTTGGGACGGGATTTTGGTCAAAGTGTGGTCCAAACGTCGGCAAATTTGGAGGTCGAAAAATGTTCCGACGAACTTCAAATTTTGCATGATCCAAAGACCCTATATTGCGCACTTGTCCTAAAAAATTGACAGACTTTCGCAAGGAAATGGCAGAGAAATTTCAGAGTTTAGAGAAAAAAAAGGGGTTGGCGCTTCCTGGATGCTCCCGCAACCTGTGGCTGTCTGTACACACCTCTTTGGTGTACTCCTGACTCGTGCGCATGCTCAGTCCTTCGGACTGTCGTTGACACGGCCCAGTTTGGGACGGGATTTTGGTCAAAGTGTGGTCCAAACGTCGGCAAATTTGGAGGTCGAAAAATGTTCCGACGAACTTCAAATTTTGCATGCTCCAAAGACTCTATATTGCGCACTTGTCCTAAAAAATTGACAGACTTTCGCCGGGAAATGGCAGAGAAATTTCAGAGTTTAGAAAAAAAAGGGGTTGGCGCTTCCTGGATGCTCCCGCAACCTGTGGCTGTCTGTACACACCTCTTTGCTGTACTCCTGACTCGTGCGCATGCTCAGTCCTTCGGACTGTCGTTGACACGGCCCAGTTTGGGACGGGATTTTGGTCAAAGTGTGGTCCAAACGTCGGCAAATTTGGAGGTCGAAAAATGTTCCGACGAACTTCAAATTTTGCATGCTCCAAAGACTCTATATTGCGCACTTGTCCTAAAAAATTGACAGACTTTCGCCGGGAAATGGCAGAGAAATTTCAGAGTTTAGGAAAAAAAAGGGGTTGGCGCTTCCTGGTTGCTCCCGCAACCTGTGGCTGTCTGTACACACATCTTTGGTGTACTCCTGACTCGTGCGCATGCTCAGTCCTTCGGACTGTCGTTGACACGGCCCAGTTTGGGACTGGATTTTGGTCAAAGTGTGGTCCAAACGTCGGCAAATTTGGAGGTCGAAAAATGTTCCGACGAACTTCAAATTTTGCATGCTCCAAAGACTCTATATTGCGCACTTGTCGTAAAAAATTGACAGACTTTCGCCGGGAAATGGCAGAGAAATTTCAGAGTTTAGATAAAAAAGGGGTTGGCGCTTCCTGGATGCTCCCGCAACCTGTGGCTGTCTGTACACACCTCTTTGGTGTACTCCTGACTCGTGCGCATGCTCAGTCCTTCGGACTGTCGTTGACACGGCCCAGTTTGGGACGGGATTTTGGTCAAAGTGTGGTCCAAACGTCGGCAAATTTGGAGGTCGAAAAATGTTCCGACGAACTTCAAATTTTGCATGCTCCAAAGACTCTATATTGCGCACTTGTCCTAAAAAATTGACAGACTTTCGCCGGGAAATGGCAGAGAAATTTCAGAGTTTAGAAAAAAAGGGGGTTGGCGCTTCCTGGATGCTCCCGCAACCTGTGGCTGTCTGTACACACCTCTTTGCTGTACTCCTGACTCGTGCGCATGCTCAGTCCTTCGGACTGTCGTTGACACGGCCCAGTTTGGGACGGGATTTTGGTCAAAGTGTGGTCCAAACGTCGGCAAATTTGGAGGTCGAAAAATGTTCCGACGAACTTCAAATTTTGCATGCTCCAAAGACTCTATATTGCGCACTTGTCCTAAAAAATTGACAGACTTTCGCCGGGAAATGGCAGAGAAATTTCAGAGTTTAGGAAAAAAAGGGGTTGGCGCTTCCTGGTTGCTCCCGCAACCTGTGGCTGTCTGTACACACATCTTTGGTGTACTCCTGACTCGTGCGCATGCTCAGTCCTTCGGTCTGTCGTTGACACGGCCCAGTTTGGGACTGGATTTTGGTCAAAGTGTGGTCCAAACGTCGGCAAATTTGGAGGTCGAAAAATGTTCCGACGAACTTCAAATTTTGCATGCTCCAAAGACTCTATATTGCGCACTTGTCGTAAAAAATTGACAGACTTTCGCCGGGAAATGGCAGAGAAATTTCAGAGTTTAGATAAAAAAGGGGTTGGCGCTTCCTGGATGCTCCCGCAACCTGTGGCTGTCTGTACACACCTCTTTGGTGTACTCCTGACTCGTGCGCATGCTCAGTCCTTCGGACTGTCGTTGACACGGCCCAGTTTGGGACGGGATTTTGGTCAAAGTGTGGTCCAAACGTCGGCAAATTTGGAGGTCGAAAAATGTTCCGACGAACTTCAAATTTTGCATGCTCCAAAGACTCTATATTGCGCACTTGTCCTAAAAAATTGACAGACTTTCGCCGGGAAATGGCAGAGAAATTTCAGAGTTTAGAAAAAAAAGGGGGTTGGCGCTTCCTGGATGCTCCCGCAACCTGTGGCTGTCTGTACACACCTCTTTGGTGTACTCCTGACTCGTGCGCATGCTCAGTCCTTCGGACTGTCGTTGACACGGCCCAGTTTGGGACGGGATTTTGGTCAAAGTGTGGTCCAAACGTCGGCAAATTTGGAGGTCGAAAAATGTTCCGACGAACTTCAAATTTTGCATGCTCCAAAGACTCTATATTGCGCACTTGTCCTAAAAAATTGACAGACTTTCGCCGGGAAATGGCAGAGAAATTTCAGAGTTTAGAAAAAAAAGGGGTTGGCGCTTCCTGGATGCTCCCGCAACCTGTGGCCGTCTGTACACACCTCTTTGGTGTACTCATGACTCGTGCGCATGCTCAGTCCTTCGGACTGTCGTTGACACGGCCCAGTTTGGGACGGGATTTTGGTCAAAGTGTGGTCCAAACGTCGGCAAATTTGGAGGTTGAAAAATGTTCCGACGAACTTCAAATTTTGCATGCTCCAAAGACTCTATATTGCGCACTTGTCCTAAAAAATTGACAGACTTTCGCAGGGAAATGGCAGATAAATTTCAGAGTTTAGAAAAAAAAGGGGTTGGCGCTTCCTGGATGCTCCCGCAACCTGTGGCTGTCTGTACACACCTCTTTGGTGTACTCCTGACTCGTGCGCATGCTCAGTCCTTCGGACTGTCGTTGACACGGCCCAGTTTGGGACGGGATTTTGGTCAAAGTGTGGTCCAAACGTCGGAAAATTTGGAGGTCGAAAAATATTCCGACGAACTTCAAATTTTGCATGCTCCAAAGACTCTATATTGCGCACTTGTCCTACAAAAATGACAGACTTTCGCCGGGAAATGGCAGAGAAATTTCAGAGTTTAGAAAAAAAAGGGGTTGGCGCTTCCTGGATGCTCCCGCAACCTGTGGCTGTCAGTACACACCTCTTTGGTGTACTCCTGACTCGTGCGCATGCTCAGTCCTTCGGACTGTCGTTGACACGGCCCAGTTTGGGACGGGATTTTGGTCAAAGTGTGGTCCAAACGTCGGCAAATTTGGAGGTCGAAAAATGTTCCGACGAACTTCAAATTTTGCATGCTCCAAAGACTCTATATTGCGCACTTGTCCTAAAAAATTGACAGACTTTCGCCGGGAAATGGCAGAGAAATTTCAGAGTTTAGAAAAAAAGGGGTTGGCGCTTCCTGGATGCTCCCGCAACCTGTGGCTGTCTGTACACACCTCTTTGGTGTACTCCTGACTCGTGCGCATGCTCAGTCCTTCGGACTGTCGTTGACACGGCCCAGTTTGGGACGGGATTTTGGTCAAAGTGTGGTCCAAACGTCGGCAAATTTGGAGGTCGAAAAATGTTCCGACGAACTTCAAATTTTGCATGCTCCAAAGACTCTATATTGCGCACTTGTCCTAAAAAATTGACAGACTTTCGCCGGGAAATGGCAGAGAAATTTCAGAGTTTAGAAAAAAAAGGGGTTGGCGCTTCCTGGATGCTCCCGCAACCTGTGGCTGTCTGTACACACCTCTTTGGTGTACTCCTGACTCGTGCGCATGCTCAGTCCTTCGGACTGTCGTTGACACGGCCCAGTTTGGGACGGGATTTTGGTCAAAGTGTGGTCCAAACGTCGGCAAATTTGGAGGTCGAAAAATGTTCCTACGAACTTCAAATTTTGCATGCTCCAAAGACTCTATATTGCGCACTTGTCCTAAAAAATTGACAGACTTTCGCCGGGAAATGGCAGAGAAATTTCAGAGTTTAGAAAAAAAAGGGGTTGGCGCTTCCTGGATGCTCCCGCAACCTGTGGCTGTCTGTACACACCTCTTTGGTGTACTCCTGACTCGTGCGCATGCTCAGTCCTTCGGACTGTCGTTGACACGGCCCAGTTTGGGACGGGATTTTGGTCAAAGTGTGGTCCAAACGTCGGCAAATTTGGAGGTCGAAAAATGTTCCGACGAACTTCAAATTTTGCATGATCCAAAGACCCTATATTGCGCACTTGTCCTAAAAAATTGACAGACTTTCGCAAGGAAATGGCAGAGAAATTTCAGAGTTTAGAGAAAAAAAAGGGGTTGGCGCTTCCTGGATGCTCCCGCAACCTGTGGCTGTCTGTACACACCTCTTTGGTGTACTCCTGACTCGTGCGCATGCTCTGTCCTTCGGACTGTCGTTGACACGGCCCAGTTTGGGACGGGATTTTGGTCAAAGTGTGGTCCAAACGTCGGCAAATTTGGAGGTCGAAAAATGTTCCGACGAACTTCAAATTTTGCATGCTCCAAAGACTCTATATTGCGCACTTGTCCTAAAAAATTGACAGACTTTCGCCGGGAAATGGCAGAGAAATTTCAGAGTTTAGAAAAAAAAGGGGTTGGCGCTTCCTGGATGCTCCCGCAACCTGTGGCTGTCTGTACACACCTCTTTGGTGTACTCCTGACTCGTGCGCATGCTCAGTCCTTCGGACTGTCGTTGACACGGCCCAGTTTGGGACGGGATTTTGGTCAAAGTGTGGTCCAAACGTCGGCAAATTTGGTGGTCGAAAAATGTTCCGACGAACTTCAAATTTTGCATGCTCCAAAGACTCTATATTGCGCACTTGTCCTAAAAAATTGACAGACTTTCGCCGGGAAATGGCAGAGAAATTTCAGAGTTTAGAAAAAAAAGGGGTTGGCGCTTCCTGGATGCTCCCGCAACCTGTGGCTGTCTGTACACACCTCTTTGGTGTACTCCTGACTCGTGCGCATGCTCAGTCCTTCGGACTGTCGTTGACACGGCCCAGTTTGGGACGGGATTTTGGTCAAAGTGTGGTCCAAACGTCGGCAAATTTGGAGGTCGAAAAATGTTCCGACGAACTTCAAATTTTGCATGCTCCAAAGACTCTATATTGCGCACTTGTCCTAAAAAATTGACAGACTTTCGCCGGGAAATGGCAGAGAAATTTCAGAGTTTAGAAAAAAAGGGGTTGGCGCTTCCTGGATGCTCCCGCAACCTGTGGCTGTCTGTACACACCTCTTTGGTGTACTCCTGACTCGTGCGCATGCTCAGTCCTTCGGACTGTCGTTGACACGGCCCAGTTTGGGACGGGATTTTGGTCAAAGTGTGGTCCAAACGTCGGCAAATTTGGAGGTCGAAAAATGTTCCGACGAACTTCAAATTTTGCATGCTCCAAAGACTCTATATTGCGCACTTGTCCTAACAAATTGACAGACTTTCGCCGGGAAATGGCAGATAAATTTCAGAGTTTAGAGAAAAAAAGGGGTTGGCGCTTTCTGGATGCTCCCGCAACCTGTGGCTGTCTGTACACACCTCTTTGGTGTACTCCTGACTCGTGCGCATGCTCAGTCCTTCGGACTGTCGTTGACACGGCCCAGTTTGGGACGGGATTTTGGTCAAAGTGTGGTCCAAACGTCGGCAAATTTGGAGGTCGAAAAATGTTCCGACGAACTTCAAATTTTGCATGCTCCAAAGACTCTATATTGCGCACTTGTCCTAAAAAATTGACAGACTTTCGCCGGGAAATGGCAGATAAATTTCAGAGTTTAGAAAAAAAAAGGGGTTGGCGCTTCCTGGATGCTCCCGCAACCTGTGGCTGTCTGTACACACCTCTTTGGTGTACTCCTGACTCGTGCGCATGCTTAGAAAAAAAAGGGGTTGGCGCTTCCTGGATGCTCCCGCAACCTGTGGCTGTCTGTACACACCTCTTTGGTGTACTCCTGACTCGTGCGCATGCTCAGTCCTTCGGACTGTCGTTGACACGGCCCAGTTTGGGACGGGATTTTGGTCGAAGTGTGGTCCAAACGTCGGCAAATTTGGAGGTCGAAAAATGTTCCGACGAACTTCAAATTTTGCATGCTCCAAAGACTATATATTGCGCACTTGTCCTAAAAAATTGACAGACTTTCGCCGGGAAATGGCAGAGAAATTTCAGAGTTTAGAAAAAAAAGGGGTTGGCGCTTCCTGGATGCTCCCGCAACCTGTGGCTGTCTGTACACACCTCTTTGGTGTACTCCTGACTCGTGCGCATGCTCAGTCCTTCGGACTGTCGTTGACACGGCCCAGTTTGGGACGGGATTTTGGTCAAAGTGTGGTCCAAACGTCGGCAAATTTGGAGGTCGAAAAATGTTCCGACGAACTTCAAATTTTGCATGCTCCAAAGACTCTATATTGCGCACTTGTCCTAAAAAATTGACAGACTTTCGCCGGGAAATGGCAGAGAAATTTCAGAGTTTAGAGAAAAAAAGGGGTTGGCGCTTCCTGGATGCTCCCGCAACCTGTGGCTGTCTGTACACACCTCTTTGGTGTACTCCTGACTCGTGCGCATGCTCAGTCCTTCGGACTGTCGTTGACACGGCCCAGTTTGGGACGGGATTTGGGTCAAAGTGTGGTCCAAACGTCGGCAAATTTGGAGGTCGAAAAATGTTCCGACGAACTTCAAATTTTGCATGCTCCAAAGACTCTATATTGCGCACTTGTCCTAAAAAATTGACAGACTTTCGCCGGGAAATGGCAGAGAAATTTCAGAGTTTAGAGAAAAAAAGGGGTTGGCGCTTCCTGGATGCTCCCGCAACCTGTGGCTGTATGTACACACCTCTTTGGTGTACTCCTGACTCGTGCGCATGCTCAGTCCTTCGGACTGTCGTTGACACGGCCCAGTTTGGGACGGGATTTTGGTCAAAGTGTGGTCCAAACGTCGGCAAATTTGGAGGTCGAAAAATTTTCCGACGAACTTCAAATTTTGCATGCTCCAAAGACTCTATATTGCGCACTTGTCCTAAAAAAATTGACAGACTTTCGCCGGGAAATGGCAGAGAAATTTCAGAGTTTAGAAAAAAAAGGGGTTGGCGCTTCCTGGATGCTCCCGCAACCTGTGGCTGTCTGTACACACCTCTTTGGTGTACTCCTGACTCGTGCGCATGCTCAGTCCTTCGGACTGTCGTTGACACGGCCCAGTTTGGGACGGGATTTTGGTCAAAGTGTGGTCCAAACGTCGGCAAATTTGGAGGTCGAAAAATGTTCCGACGAACTTCAAATTTTGCATGCTCCAAAGACTCTATATTGCGCACTTGTCCTAAAAAAATTGACAGACTTTCGCCGGGAAATGGCAGAGAAATTTCAGAGTTTAGAAAAAAAAGGGGTTGGCGCTTCCTGGATGCTCCCGCAACCTGTGGCTGTCTGTACACACCTCTTTGGTGTACTCCTGACTCGTGCGCATGCTCAGTCCTTCGGACTGTCGTTGACACGGCCCAGTTTGGGACGGGATTTTGGTCAAAGTGTGGTCCAAACGTCGGCAAATTTGGAGGTCGAAAAATGTTCCGACGAACTTCAAATTTTGCATGCTCCAAAGACTCTATATTGCGCACTTGTCCTAAAAAATTGACAGACTTTCGCCGGGAAATGGCAGAGAAATTTCAGAGTTTAGAAAAAAAAGGGGTTGGCGCTTCCTGGATGCTCTCGCAACCTGTGGCTGTCTGTACACACCTCTTTGGTGTACTCCTGACTCGTGCGCATGCTCAGTCCTTCGGACTGTCGTTGACACGGCCCAGTTTGGGACGGGATTTTGGTCAAAGTGTGGTCCAAACGTCGGCAAATTTGGAGGTCGAAAAATGTTCCGACGAACTTCAAATTTTGCATGCTCCAAAGACTCTATATTGCGCACTTGTCCTAAAAAATTGACAGACTTTCGCCGGGAAATGGCAGAGAAATTTCAGAGTTTAGAAAAAAAAGGGGTTGGCGCTTCCTGGATGCTCCCGCAACCTGTGGCTGTCTGTACACACCTCTTTGGTGTACTCCTGACTCGTGCGCATGCTCAGTCCTTCGGACTGTCGTTGACACGGCCCAGTTTGGGACGGGATTTTGGTCAAAGTGTGGTCCAAACGTCGGCAAATTTGGAGGTCGAAAAATGTTCCGACGAACTTTAAATTTTGCATGCTCCAAAGACTCTATATTGCGCACTTGTCCTAAAAAATTGACAGACTTTCGCCGGGAAATGGCAGAGAAATTTCAGAGTTTAGAGAAAAAAAGGGGTTGGCGCTTCCTGGATGCTCCCGCAACCTGTGGCTGTTTGTACACACCTCTTTGGTGTACTCCTGACTCGTGCGCATGCTCAGTCCTTCGGACTGTCGTTGACACGGCCCAGTTTGGGACGGGATTTTGGTCAAAGTGTGGTCCAAACGTCGGCAAATTTGGAGGTCGAAAAATTTTCCGACGAACTTCAAATTTTGCATGCTCCAAAGACTCTATATTGCGCACTTGTCCTAAAAAATTGACAGACTTTCGCCGGGAAATGGCAGATAAATTTCAGAGTTTAGAAAAAAAAGGGGTTGGCGCTTCCTGGTTGCTCCCGCAACCTGTGGCTGTCTGTACACACCTCTTTGGTGTACTCCTGACTCGTGCGCATGCTCAGTCCTTCGGACTGTCGTTGACACGGCCCAGTCTGGGACGGGATTTTGGTCAAAGTGTGGTCCAAACGTCGGCAAATTTGGAGGTCGAAAAATGTTCCGACGAACTTCAAATTTTGCATGCTCCAAAGACTCTATATTGCGCACTTGTCCTAAAAAATTGACAGACTTTCGCCGGGAAATGGCAGAGAAATTTCAGAGTTTAGAAAAAAAAAGGGGGTTGGCGCTTCTTGGATGCTCCCGCAACCTGTGGCTGTCTGTACACACCTCTTTGGTGTACTCCTGACTCGTGCGCATGCTCAGTCCTTCGGACTGTCGTTGACACGGCCCAGTTTGGGACGGGATTTTGGTCAAAGTGTGGTCCAAACGTCGGCAAATTTGGAGGTCGAAAAATGTTCCGACGAACTTCAAATTTTGCATGCTCCAAAGACTCTATATTGCGCACTTGTCCTAAAAAATTGACAGACTTTCGCCGGGAAATGGCAGAGAAATTTCAGAGTTTAGAGAAAAAAAGGGGTTGGCGCTTCCTGGATGCTCCCGCAACCTGTGGCTGTCTGTACACACCTCTTTGGTGTACTCCTGACTCGTGCGCAAGCTCAGTCCTTCGGACTGTCGTTGACACGGCCCAGTTTGGGACGGGATTTTGGTCAAAGTGTGGTCCAAACGTCGGCAAATTTGGAGGTCGAAAAATGTTCCGACGAACTTCAAATTTTGCATGCTCCAAAGACTCTATATTGCGCACTTGTCCTAAAAAATTGACAGACTTTCGCCGGGAAATGGCAGAGAAATTTCAGAGTTTAGAGAAAAAAGGGGTTGGCGCTTCCTGGATGCTCCCGCAACCTGTGGCTGTCTGTACACACCTCTTTGGTGTACTCCTGACTCGTGCGCATGCTCAGTCCTTCGGACTGTCGTTGACACGGCCCAGTTTGGGACGGGATTTTGGTCAAAGTGTGGTCCAAACGTCGGCAAATTTGGAGGTCGAAAAATTTTCCGACGAACTTCAAATTTTGCATGCTCCAAAGACTCTATATTGCGCACTTGTCCTAAAAAATTGACAGACTTTCGCCGGGAAATGGCAGATAAATTTCAGAGTTTAGAAAAAAAAGGGGGTTGGCGCTTCCTGGATGCTCCCGCAACCTGTGGCTGTCTGTACACACCTCTTTGGTGTACTCCTGACTCGTGCGCATGCTCAGTCCTTCGGACTGTCGTTGACACGGCCCAGTTTGGGACGGGATTTTGGTCAAAGTGTGGTCCAAACGTCGGCAAATTTGGAGGTCGAAAAATGTTCCGACGAACTTCAAATTTTGCATGCTCCAAAGACTCTATATTGCGCACTTGTCCTAAAAAATTGACAGACTTTCGCCGGGAAATGGCAGAGAAATTTCAGAGTTTAGAGAAAAAAAGGGGTTGGCGCTTCCTGGATGCTCCCGCAACCTGTGGTTGTCTGTACACACCTCTTTGGTGTACTCCTGACTCGTGCGCATGCTCAGTCCTTCGGACTGTCGTTGACACGGCCCAGTTTGGGACGGGATTTTGGTCAAAGTGTGGTCCAAACGTCGGCAAATTTGGAGGTCGAAAAATGTTCCGACGAACTTCAAATTTTGCATGCTCCAAAGACTCTATATTGCGCACTTGTCCTAAAAAATTGACAGACTTTCGCCGGGAAATGGCAGAGAAATTTCAGAGTTTAGAGAAAAAAAGGGGTTGGCGCTTCCTGGATGCTCCCGCAACCTGTGGCTGTATGTACACACCTCTTTGGTGTACTCCTGACTCGTGCGCATGCTCAGTCCTTCGGACTGTCGTTGACACGGCCCAGTTTGGGACGGGATTTTGGTCAAAGTGTGGTCCAAACGTCGGCAAATTTGGAGGTCGAAAAATGTTCCGACGAACTTCAAATTTTGCATGCTCCAAAGACTCTATATTGCGCACTTGTCTTAAAAAAATTGACAGACTTTCGCGGGG
Organism: Henricia sp. BOLD:AAB3569; assembly: GCA_037783545.1. Lineage (NCBI taxonomy): Eukaryota > Metazoa > Echinodermata > Asteroidea > Spinulosida > Echinasteridae > Henricia > Henricia sp. BOLD:AAB3569. The sequence goes on from JBBELK010001390.1 coordinate 22,349, forward strand.
AAATGGCAGAGAAATTTCAGAGTTTAGAAAAAAAAGGGGTTGGCGCTTCCTGGATGCTCCCGCAACCTGTGGCTGTCTGTACACACCTCTTTGGTGTACTCCTGACTCGTGCGCATGCTCAGTCCTTCGGACTGTCGTTGACACGGCCCAGTTTGGGACGGGATTTTGGTCAAAGTGTGGTCCAAACGTCGGCAAATTTGGAGGTCGAAAAATGTTCCGACGAACTTCAAATTTTGCATGCTCCAAAGACTCTATATTGCGCACTTGTCCTAAAAAATTGACAGACTTTCGCCGGGAAATGGCAGAGAAATTTCAGAGTTTAGAAAAAAAAGGGGTTGGCGCTTCCTGGATGCTCTCGCAACCTGTGGCTGTCTGTACACACCTCTTTGGTGTACTCCTGACTCGTGCGCATGCTCAGTCCTTCGGACTGTCGTTGACACGGCCCAGTTTGGGACGGGATTTTGGTCAAAGTGTGGTCCAAACGTCGGCAAATTTGGAGGTCGAAAAATGTTCCGACGAACTTCAAATTTTGCATGCTCCAAAGACTCTATATTGCGCACTTGTCCTAAAAAATTGACAGACTTTCGCCGGGAAATGGCAGAGAAATTTCAGAGTTTAGAAAAAAAAGGGGTTGGCGCTTCCTGGATGCTCCCGCAACCTGTGGCTGTCTGTACACACCTCTTTGGTGTACACCTGACTCGTGCGCATGCTCAGTCCTTCGGACTGTCGTTGACACGGCCCAGTTTGGGACGGGATTTTGGTCAAAGTGTGGTCCAAACGTCGGCAAATTTGGAGGTCGAAAAATGTTCCGACGAACTTCAAATTTTGCATGCTCCAAAGACTCTATATTGCGCACTTGTCCTAAAAAATTGACAGACTTTCGCCGGGAAATGGCAGAGAAATTTCAGAGTTTAGAAAAAAAAAGGGGTTGGCGCTTCTTGGATGCTCCCGCAACCTGTGGCTGTCTGTACACACCTCTTTGGTGTACTCCTGACTCGTGCGCATGCTCAGTCCTTCGGACTGTCGTTGACACGGCCCAGTTTGGGACGGGATTTTGGTCAAAGTGTGGTCCAAACGTCGGCAAATTTGGAGGTCGAAAAATGTTCCGACGAACTTCAAATTTTGCATGCTCCAAAGACTCTATATTGCGCACTTGTCCTAAAAAATTGACAGACTTTCGCCGGGAAATGGCAGAGAAATTTCAGAGTTTAGAGAAAAAAAGGGGTTGGCGCTTCCTGGATGCTCCCGCAACCTGTGGCTGTCTGTACACACCTCTTTGGTGTACTCCTGACTCGTGCGCAAGCTCAGTCCTTCGGACTGTCGTTGACACGGCCCAGTTTGGGACGGGATTTTGGTCAAAGTGTGGTCCAAACGTCGGCAAATTTGGAGGTCGAAAAATGTTCCGACGAACTTCAAATTTTGCATGCTCCAAAGACTCTATATTGCGCACTTGTCCTAAAAAATTGACAGACTTTCGCCGGGAAATGGCAGATAAATTTCAGAGTTTAGAAAAAAAAAGGGGTTGGCGCTTCCTGGATGCTCCCGCAACCTGTGGCTGTCTGTACACACCTCTTTGGTGTACTCCTGACTCGTGCGCATGCTCAGTCCTTCGGACTGTCGTTGACACGGCCCAGTCTGGGACGGGATTTTGGTCAAAGTGTGGTCCAAACGTCGGCAAATTTGGAGGTCGAAAAATGTTCCGACGAACTTCAAATTTTGCATGCTCCAAAGACTCTATATTGCGCACTTGTCCTAAAAAATTGACAGACTTTCGCCGGGAAATGGCAGAGAAATTTCAGAGTTTAGAGAAAAAAAGGGGTTGGCGCTTCCTGGATGCTCCCGCAACCTGTGGCTGTCTGTACACACCTCTTTGGTGTACTCCTGACTCGTGCGCATGCTCAGTCCTTCGGACTGTCGTTGACACGGCCCAGTTTGGGACGGGATTTTGGTCAAAGTGTGGTCCAAACGTCGGCAAATTTGGAGGTCGAAAAATGTTCCGACGAACTTCAAATTTTGCATGCTCCAAAGACTCTATATTGCGCACTTGTCCTAAAAAATTGACAGACTTTCGCCGGGAAATGGCAGAGAAATTTCAGAGTTTAGAGAAAAAAAGGGGGTTGGCGCTTCCTGGATGCTCCCGCAACCTGTGGCTGTCTGTACACACATCTTTGGTGTACTCCTGACTCGTGCGCATGCTCAGTCCTTCGGACTGTCGTTGACACGGCCCAGTTTGGGACGGGATTTTGGTCAAAGTGTGGTCCAAACGTCGGCAAATTTGGAGGTCGAAACATTTTCCGACGAACTTCAAATTTTGCATGCTCCAAAGACTCTATATTGCGCACTTGTCCTAAAAAATTGACAGACTTTCGCCGGGAAATGGCAGAGAAATTTCAGAGTTTAGAAAAAAAAAGGGGTTGGCGCTTCTTGGATGCTCCCGCAACCTGTGGCTGTCTGTACACACCTCTTTGGTGTACTCCTGACTCGTGCGCATGCTCAGTCCTTCGGACTGTCGTTGACACGGCCCAGTTTGGGACGGGATTTTGGTCAAAGTGTGGTCCAAACGTCGGCAAATTTGGAGGTCGAAAAATGTTCCGACGAACTTCAAATTTTGCATGCTCCAAAGACTCTATATTGCGCACTTGTCCTAAAAAATTGACAGACTTTCGCCGGGAAATGGCAGAGAAATTTCAGAGTTTAGAGAAAAAAAGGCGTTGGCGCTTCCTGGATGCTCCCGCAACCTGTGGCTGTCTGTACACACCTCTTTGGTGTACTCCTGACTCGTGCGCAAGCTCAGTCCTTCGGACTGTCGTTGACACGGCCCAGTTTGGGACGGGATTTTGGTCAAAGTGTGGTCCAAACGTCGGCAAATTTGGAGGTCGAAAAATGTTCCGACGAACTTCAAATTTTGCATGCTCCAAAGACTCTATATTGCGCACTTGTCCTAAAAAATTGACAGACTTTCGCCGGGAAATGGCAGATAAATTTCAGAGTTTAGAGAAAAAAGGGGTTGGCGCTTCCTGGATGCTCCCGCAACCTGTGGCTGTCTGTACACACCTCTTTGGTGTACTCCTGACTCGTGCGCATGCTCAGTCCTTCGGACTGTCGTTGACACGGCCCAGTTTGGGACGGGATTTTGGTCAAAGTGTGGTCCAAACGTCGGCAAATTTGGAGGTCGAAAAATTTTCCGACGAACTTCAAATTTTGCATGCTCCAAAGACTCTATATTGCGCACTTGTCCTAAAAAATTGACAGACTTTCGCCGGGAAATGGCAGATAAATTTCAGAGTTTAGAAAAAAAAGGGGGTTGGCGCTTCCTGGATGCTCCCGCAACCTGTGGCTGTCTGTACACACCTCTTTGGTGTACTCCTGACTCGTGCGCATGCTCAGTCCTTCGGACTGTCGTTGACACGGCCCAGTTTGGGACGGGATTTTGGTCAAAGTGTGGTCCAAACGTCGGCAAATTTGGAGGTCGAAAAATTTTCCGACGAACTTCAAATTTTGCATGCTCCAAAGACTCTATATTGCGCACTTGTCCTAAAAAATTGACAGACTTTCGCCGGGAAATGGCAGATAAATTTCAGAGTTTAGAAAAAAAAGGGGTTGGCGCTTCCTGGATGCTCCCGCAACCTGTGGCTGTCTGTACACACCTCTTTGGTGTACTCCTGACTCGTGCGCATGCTCAGTCCTTCGGACTGTCGTTGACACGGCCCAGTCTGGGACGGGATTTTGGTCAAAGTGTGGTCCAAACGTCGGCAAATTTGGAGGTCGAAAAATGTTCCGACGAACTTCAAATTTTGCATGCTCCAAAGACTCTATATTGCGCACTTGTCCTAAAAAATTGACAGACTTTCGCCGGGAAATGGCAGAGAAATTTCAGAGTTTAGAAAAAAAAGGGGTTGACGCTTCTTGGATGCTCCCGGAACCTGTGGCTGTCTGTACACACCTCTTTGGTGTACTCCTGACTCGTGCGCATGCTCAGTCCTTCGGACTGTCGTTGACACGGCCCAGTTTGGGACGGGATTTTGGTCAAAGTGTGGTCCAAACGTCGGCAAATTTGGAGGTCGAAAAATGTTCCGACGAACTTCAAATTTTGCATGCTCCAAAGACTCTATATTGCGCACTTGTCCTAAAAAATTGACAGACTTTCGCCGGGAAATGGCAGAGAAATTTCAGAGTTTAGAGAAAAAAAGGGGTTGGCGCTTCCTGGATGCTCCCGCAACCTGTGGCTGTCTGTACACACCTCTTTGGTGTACTCCTGACTCGTGCGCAAGCTCAGTCCTTCGGACTGTCGTTGACACGGCCCAGTTTGGGACGGGATTTGGTCAAAGTGTGGTCCAAACGTCGGCAAATTTGGAGGTCGAAAAATGTTCCGACGAACTTCAAATTTTGCATGCTCCAAAGACTCTATATTGCGCACTTGTCCTAAAAAATTGACAGACTTTCGCCGGGAAATGGCAGAGAAATTTCAGAGTTTAGAAAAAAAAAGGGGTTGGCGCTTCTTGGATGCTCCCGCAACCTGTGGCTGTCTGTACACACCTCTTTGGTGTACTCCTGACTCGTGCGCATGCTCAGTCCTTCGGACTGTCGTTGACACGGCCCAGTTTGGGACGGGATTTTGGTCAAAGTGTGGTCCAAACGTCGGCAAATTTGGAGGTCGAAAAATGTTCCGACGAACTTCAAATTTTGCATGCTCCAAAGACTCTATATTGCGCACTTGTCCTAAAAAATTGACAGACTTTCGCCGGGAAATGGCAGAGAAATTTCAGAGTTTAGAGAAAAAAAGGCGTTGGCGCTTCCTGGATGCTCCCGCAACCTGTGGCTGTCTGTACACACCTCTTTGGTGTACTCCTGACTCGTGCGCAAGCTCAGTCCTTCGGACTGTCGTTGACACGGCCCAGTTTGGGACGGGATTTTGGTCAAAGTGTGGTCCAAACGTCGGCAAATTTGGAGGTCGAAAAATGTTCCGACGAACTTCAAATTTTGCATGCTCCAAAGACTCTATATTGCGCACTTGTCCTAAAAAATTGACAGACTTTCGCCGGGAAATGGCAGATAAATTTCAGAGTTTAGAGAAAAAAGGGGTTGGCGCTTCCTGGATGCTCCCGCAACCTGTGGCTGTCTGTACACACCTCTTTGGTGTACTCCTGACTCGTGCGCATGCTCAGTCCTTCGGACTGTCGTTGACACGGCCCAGTTTGGGACGGGATTTTGGTCAAAGTGTGGTCCAAACGTCGGCAAATTTGGAGGTCGAAAAATTTTCCGACGAACTTCAAATTTTGCATGCTCCAAAGACTCTATATTGCGCACTTGTCCTAAAAAATTGACAGACTTTCGCCGGGAAATGGCAGATAAATTTCAGAGTTTAGAAAAAAAAGGGGGTTGGCGCTTCCTGGATGCTCCCGCAACCTGTGGCTGTCTGTACACACCTCTTTGGTGTACTCCTGACTCGTGCGCATGCTCAGTCCTTCGGACTGTCGTTGACACGGCCCAGTTTGGGACGGGATTTTGGTCAAAGTGTGGTCCAAACGTCGGCAAATTTGGAGGTCGAAAAATTTTCCGACGAACTTCAAATTTTGCATGCTCCAAAGACTCTATATTGCGCACTTGTCCTAAAAAATTGACAGACTTTCGCCGGGAAATGGCAGATAAATTTCAGAGTTTAGAAAAAAAAGGGGTTGGCGCTTCCTGGATGCTCCCGCAACCTGTGGCTGTCTGTACACACCTCTTTGGTGTACTCCTGACTCGTGCGCATGCTCAGTCCTTCGGACTGTCGTTGACACGGCCCAGTCTGGGACGGGATTTTGGTCAAAGTGTGGTCCAAACGTCGGCAAATTTGGAGGTCGAAAAATGTTCCGACGAACTTCAAATTTTGCATGCTCCAAAGACTCTATATTGCGCACTTGTCCTAAAAAATTGACAGACTTTCGCCGGGAAATGGCAGAGAAATTTCAGAGTTTAGAAAAAAAAGGGGTTGGCGCTTCTTGGATGCTCCCGCAACCTGTGGCTGTCTGTACACACCTCTTTGGTGTACTCCTGACTCGTGCGCATGCTCAGTCCTTCGGACTGTCGTTGACACGGCCCAGTTTGGGACGGGATTTTGGTCAAAGTGTGGTCCAAACGTCGGCAAATTTGGAGGTCGAAAAATGTTCCGACGAACTTCAAATTTTGCATGCTCCAAAGACTCTATATTGCGCACTTGTCCTAAAAAATTGACAGACTTTCGCCGGGAAATGGCAGAGAAATTTCAGAGTTTAGAGAAAAAAAGGGGTTGGCGCTTCCTGGATGCTCCCGCAACCTGTGGCTGTCTGTACACACCTCTTTGGTGTACTCCTGACTCGTGCGCAAGCTCAGTCCTTCGGACTGTCGTTGACACGGCCCAGTTTGGGACGGGATTTTGGTCAAAGTGTGGTCCAAACGTCGGCAAATTTGGAGGTCGAAAAATGTTCCGACGAACTTCAAATTTTGCATGCTCCAAAGACTCTATATTGCGCACTTGTCCTAAAAAATTGACAGACTTTCGCCGGGAAATGGCAGAGAAATTTCAGAGTTTAGAGAAAAAAAGGGGTTGGCGCTTCCTGGATGCTCCCGCAACCTGTGGCTGTCTGTACACACCTCTTTGGTGTACTCCTGACTCGTGCGCATGCTCAGTCCTTCGGACTGTCGTTGACACGGCCCAGTTTGGGACGGGATTTTGGTCAAAGTGTGGTCCAAACGTCGGCAAATTTGGAGGTCGAAAAATGTTCCGACGAACTTCAAATTTTGCATGCTCCAAAGACTCTATATTGCGCACTTGTCCTAAAAAATTGACAGACTTTCGCCGGGAAATGGCAGAGAAATTTCAGAGTTTAGAGAAAAAAAGGGGGTTGGCGCTTCCTGGATGCTCCCGCAACCTGTGGCTGTCTGTACACACATCTTTGGTGTACTCCTGACTCGTGCGCATGCTCAGTCCTTCGGACTGTCGTTGACACGGCCCAGTTTGGGACGGGATTTTGGTCAAAGTGTGGTCCAAACGTCGGCAAATTTGGAGGTCGAAACATTTTCCGACGAACTTCAAATTTTGCATGCTCCAAAGACTCTATATTGCGCACTTGTCCTAAAAAATTGACAGACTTTCGCCGGGAAATGGCAGATAAATTTCAGAGTTTAGAAAAAAAAAGGGGTTGGCGCTTCCTGGATGCTCCCGCAACCTGTGGCTGTATGTACACACCTCTTTGGTGTACTCCTGACTCGTGCGCATGCTCAGTCCTTCGGACTGTCGTTGACACGGCCCAGTCTGGGACGGGATTTTGGTCAAAGTGTGGTCCAAACGTCGGCAAATTTGGAGGTCGAAAAATGTTCCGACGAATTTCAAATTTTGCATGCTCCAAAGACTCTATATTGCGCACTTGTCCTAAAAAATTGACAGACTTTCGCCGGGAAATGGCAGAGAAATTTCAGAGTTTAGAAAAAAAAGGGGTTGGCGCTTCTTGGATGCTCCCGCAACCTGTGGCTGTCTGTACACACCTCTTTGGTGTACTCCTGACTCGTGCGCATGCTCAGTCCTTCGGACTGTCGTTGACACGGCCCAGTTTGGGACGGGATTTTGGTCAAAGTGTGGTCCAAACGTCGGCAAATTTGGAGGTCGAAAAATGTTCCGACGAACTTCAAATTTTGCATGCTCCAAAGACTCTATATTGCGCACTTGTCCTAAAAAATTGACAGACTTTCGCCGGGAAATGGCAGAGAAATTTCAGAGTTTAGAGAAAAAAAGGGGTTGGCGCTTCCTGGATGCTCCCGCAACCTGTGGCTGTCTGTACACACCTCTTTGGTGTACTCCTGACTCGTGCGCAAGCTCAGTCCTTCGGACTGTCGTTGACACGGCCCAGTTTGGGACGGGATTTTGGTCAAAGTGTGGTCCAAACGTCGGCAAATTTGGAGGTCGAAAAATGTTCCGACGAACTTCAAATTTTGCATGCTCCAAAGACTCTATATTGCGCACTTGTCCTAAAAAATTGACAGACTTTCGCCGGGAAATGGCAGATAAATTTCAGAGTTTAGAGAAAAAAGGGGTTGGCGCTTCCTGGATGCTCCCGCAACCTGTGGCTGTCTGTACACACCTCTTTGGTGTACTCTGACTCGTGCGCATGCTCAGTCCTTCGGACTGTCGTTGACACGGCCCAGTTTGGGACGGGATTTTGGTCAAAGTGTGGTCCAAACGTCGGCAAATTTGGAGGTCGAAAAATTTTCCGACGAACTTCAAATTTTGCATGCTCCAAAGACTCTATATTGCGCACTTGTCCTAAAAAATTGACAGACTTTCGCCGGGAAATGGCAGATAAATTTCAGAGTTTAGAAAAAAAGGGGGTTGGCGCTTCCTGGATGCTCCCGCAACCTGTGGCTGTCTGTACACACCTCTTTGGTGTACTCCTGACTCGTGCGCATGCTCAGTCCTTCGGACTGTCGTTGACACGGCCCAGTTTGGGACGGGATTTTGGTCAAAGTGTGGTCCAAACGTCGGCAAATTTGGAGGTCGAAAAATTTTCCGACGAACTTCAAATTTTGCATGCTCCAAAGACTCTATATTGCGCACTTGTCCTAAAAAATTGACAGACTTTCGCCGGGAAATGGCAGATAAATTTCAGAGTTTAGAAAAAAAAGGGGTTGGCGCTTCCTGGATGCTCCCGCAACCTGTGGCTGTCTGTACACACCTCTTTGGTGTACTCCTGACTCGTGCGCATGCTCAGTCCTTCGGACTGTCGTTGACACGGCCCAGTCTGGGACGGGATTTTGGTCAAAGTGTGGTCCAAACGTCGGCAAATTTGGAGGTCGAAAAATGTTCCGACGAACTTCAAATTTTGCATGCTCCAAAGACTCTATATTGCGCACTTGTCCTAAAAAATTGACAGACTTTCGCCGGGAAATGGCAGAGAAATTTCAGAGTTTAGAAAAAAAAGGGGTTGGCGCTTCTTGGATGCTCCCGCAACCTGTGGCTGTCTGTACACAACTCTTTGGTGTACTCCTGACTCGTGCGCATGCTCAGTCCTTCGGACTGTCGTTGACACGGCCCAGTTTGGGACGGGATTTTGGTCAAAGTGTGGTCCAAACGTCGGCAAATTTGGAGGTCGAAAAATGTTCCGACGAACTTCAAATTTTGCATGCTCCAAAGACTCTATATTGCGCACTTGTCCTAAAAAATTGACAGACTTTCGCCGGGAAATGGCAGAGAAATTTCAGAGTTTAGAGAAAAAAAGGGGTTGGCGCTTCCTGGATGCTCCCGCAACCTGTGGCTGTCTGTACACACCTCTTTGGTGTACTCCTGACTCGTGCGCAAGCTCAGTCCTTCGGACTGTCGTTGACACGGCCCAGTTTGGGACGGGATTTTGGTCAAAGTGTGGTCCAAACGTCGGCAAATTTGGAGGTCGAAAAATGTTCCGACGAACTTCAAATTTTGCATGCTCCAAAGACTCTATATTGCGCACTTGTCCTAAAAAATTGACAGACTTTCGCCGGGAAATGGCAGAGAAATTTCAGAGTTTAGAGAAAAAAAGGGGTTGGCGCTTCCTGGATGCTCCCGCAACCTGTGGCTGTCTGTACACACCTCTTTGGTGTACTCCTGACTCGTGCGCATGCTCAGTCCTTCGGACTGTCGTTGACACGGCCCAGTTTGGGACGGGATTTTGGTCAAAGTGTGGTCCAAACGTCGGCAAATTTGGAGGTCGAAAAATGTTCCGACGAACTTCAAATTTTGCATGCTCCAAAGACTCTATATTGCGCACTTGTCCTAAAAAATTGACAGACTTTCGCCGGGAAATGGCAGAGAAATTTCAGAGTTTAGAGAAAAAAAGGGGGTTGGCGCTTCCTGGATGCTCCCGCAACCTGTGGCTGTCTGTACACACATCTTTGGTGTACTCCTGACTCGTGCGCATGCTCAGTCCTTCGGACTGTCGTTGACACGGCCCAGTTTGGGACGGGATTTTGGTCAAAGTGTGGTCCAAACGTCGGCAAATTTGGAGGTCGAAACATTTTCCGACGAACTTCAAATTTTGCATGCTCCAAAGACTCTATATTGCGCACTTGTCCTAAAAAATTGACAGACTTTCGCCGGGAAATGGCAGATAAATTTCAGAGTTTAGAAAAAAAAAGGGGTTGGCGCTTCCTGGATGCTCCCGCAACCTGTGGCTGTCTGTACACACCTCTTTGGTGTACTCCTGACTCGTGCGCATGCTCAGTCCTTCGGACTGTCGTTGACACGGCCCAGTCTGGGACGGGATTTTGGTCAAAGTGTGGTCCAAACGTCGGCAAATTTGGAGGTCGAAAAATGTTCCGACGAACTTCAAATTTTGCATGCTCCAAAGACTCTATATTGCGCACTTGTCCTAAAAAATTGACAGACTTTCGCCGGGAAATGGCAGAGAAATTTCAGAGTTTAGAAAAAAAAGGGGTTGGCGCTTCTTGGATGCTCCCGCAACCTGTGGCTGTCTGTACACACCTCTTTGGTGTACTCCTGACTCGTGCGCATGCTCAGTCCTTCGGACTGTCGTTGACACGGCCCAGTTTGGGACGGGATTTTGGTCAAAGTGTGGTCCAAACGTCGGCAAATTTGGAGGTCGAAAATGTTCCGACGAACTTCAAATTTTGCATGCTCCAAAGACTCTATATTGCGCACTTGTCCTAAAAAATTGACAGACTTTCGCCGGGAAATGGCAGAGAAATTTCAGAGTTTAGAGAAAAAAAGGGGTTGGCGCTTCTGGATGCTCCCGCAACCTGTGGCTGTCTGTACACACCTCTTTGGTGTACTCCTGACTCGTGCGCAAGCTCAGTCCTTCGGACTGTCGTTGACACGGCCCAGTTTGGGACGGGATTTTGGTCAAAGTGTGGTCCAAACGTCGGCAAATTTGGAGGTCGAAAAATGTTCCGACGAACTTCAAATTTTGCATGCTCCAAAGACTCTATATTGCGCACTTGTCCTAAAAAATTGACAGACTTTCGCCGGGAAATGGCAGAGAAATTTCAGAGTTTAGAGAAAAAAAGGGGTTGGCGCTTCCTGGATGCTCCCGCAACCTGTGGCTGTCTGTACACACCTCTTTGGTGTACTCCTGACTCGTGCGCATGCTCAGTCCTTCGGACTGTCGTTGACACGGCCCAGTTTGGGACGGGATTTTGGTCAAAGTGTGGTCCAAACGTCGGCAAATTTGGAGGTCGAAAAATTTTCCGACGAACTTCAAATTTTGCATGCTCCAAAGACTCTATATTGCGCACTTGTCCTAAAAAATTGACAGACTTTCGCCGGGAAATGGCAGATAAATTTCAGAGTTTAGAAAAAAAAGGGGGTTGGCGCTTCCTGGATGCTCCCGCAACCTGTGGCTGTCTGTACACACCTCTTTGGTGTACTCCTGACTCGTGCGCATGCTCAGTCCTTCGGACTGTCGTTGACACGGCCCAGTTTGGGACGGGATTTTGGTCAAAGTGTGGTCCAAACGTCGGCAAATTTGGAGGTCGAAAAATGTTCCGACGAACTTCAAATTTTGCATGCTCCAAAGACTCTATATTGCGCACTTGTCCTACAAAATTGACAGACTTTCGCCGGGAAATGGCAGAGAAATTTCAGAGTTTAGAAAAAAAGGGGTTGGCGCTTCCTGGATGCTCCCGCAACCTGTGGCTGTCTGTACACACCTCTTTGGTGTACTCCTGACTCGTGCGCATGATCAGTCCTTCGGACTGTCGTTGACACGGCCCAGTTTGGGACGGGATTTTGGTCAAAGTGTGGTCCAAACGTCGGCAAATTTGGAGGTCGAAAAATGTTCCGACGAACTTCAAATTTTGCATGCTCCAAAGACTCTATATTGCGCACTTGTCCTAAAAAATTGACAGACTTTCGCCGGGAAATGGCAGAGAAATTTCAGAGTTTAGAGAAAAAAAGGGGTTGGCGCTTCCTGGATGCTCCCGCAACCTGTGGCTGTCTGTACACACCTCTTTGGTGTACTCCTGACTCGTGCGCATGCTCAGTCCTTCGGACTGTCGTTGACACGGCCCAGTTTGGGACGGGATTTTGGTCAAAGTGTGGTCCAAACGTCGGCAAATTTGGAGGTGGAAAAATGTTCGACGAACTTCAAATTTTGCATGCTCCAAAGACTCTATATTGCGCACTTGTCCTAAAAAATTGACAGACTTTCGCCGGGAAATGGCAGAGAAATTTCAGAGTTTAGAAAAAAAAAGGGGTTGGCGCTTCCTGGATGCTCCCGCAACCTGTGGCTGTCTGTACACACCTCTTTGGTGTACTCCTGACTCGTGCGCATGCTCAGTCCTTCGGACTGTCGTTGACACGGCCCAGTTTGGGACGTGATTTTGGTCATAGTGTGGTCCAAACGTCGGCAAATTTGGAGGTCGAAAAATGTTCCGACGAACTTCAAATTTTGCATGCTCCAAAGACTCTATATTGCGCACTTGTCCTAAAAAATTGACAGACTTTCGCCGGGAAATGGCAGAGAAATTTCAGAGTTTAGAGAAAAAAGGGGTTGGCGCTTCCTGGATGCTCCCGCAACCTGTGGCTGTCTGTACACACCTCTTTGGTGTACTCCTGACTCGTGCGCATGCTCAGTCCTTCGGACTGTCGTTGACACGGCCCAGTTTGGGACGGGATTTTGGTGATACTCGACGACAGATATGTTTCTCATCTTTCTGAAAATCCTACTCTTATTGTTCAGATCCCTAGAAATGAATGAGAAATCCTTGGTTTTCGACAGGCTGTTCAAGCTCATTAAATATGCAAGACTGCAACTGGCTGAAGTCACGCTTGCATACTGTGCAGATAAAAGGAAGCACTTTTGTGTGCGCTGCGGACTGACTGTTTTGGTCAAAGTGTGGTCCAAACGTCGGCAAATTTGGAGGTCGAAAAATGTTCCGACGAACTTCAAATTTTGCATGCTCCAAAGACTCTATATTGCGCACTTGTCCTAAAAAATTGACAGACTTTCGCCGGGAAATGGCAGAGAAATTTCAGAGTTTAGAAAAAAAAGGGGTTGGCGCTTCCTGGATGCTCCCGCAACCTGTGGCTGTCTGTACACACCTCTTTGGTGTACTCCTGACTCGTGCGCATGCTCAGTCCTTCGGACTGTCGTTGACACGGCCCAGTTTGGGACGGGATTTTGGTCAAAGTGTGGTCCAAACGTCGGCAAATTTGGAGGTCGAAAAATGTTCCGACGAACTTCAAATCTTGCATGCTCCAAAGACTCTATATTGCGCACTTGTCCTAAAAAATTGACAGACTTTCGCCGTGAAATAGCAGAGAAATTTCAGAGTTTAGAAAAAAAAGGGGTTGGCGCTTCCTGGATGCTCCCGCAACCTGTGGCTGTCTGTACACACCTCTTTGGTGTACTCCTGACTCGTGCGCATGCTCAGTCCTTCGGACTGTCGTTGACACGGCCCAGTTTGGGACGGGATTTTGGTCAAAGTGTGGTCCAAACGTCGGCAAATTTGGAGGTCGAAAAATGTTCCGACGAACTTCAAATTTTGCATGCTCCAAAGACTCTATATTGCGCACTTGTCCTAAAAAATTGACAGACTTTCGCCGGGAAATGGCAGAGAAATTTCAGAGTTTAGAAAAAAAAGGGGTTGGCGCTTCCTGGATGCTCCCGCAACCTGTGGCTGTCTGTACACACCTCTTTGGTGTACTCCTGACTCGTGCGCATGCTTAGTCCTTCGGACTGTCGTTGACACGGCCCAGTTTGGGACGGGATTTTGGTCAAAGTGTGGTCCAAACGTCGGCAAATTTGGAGGTCGAAAAATGTTCCGACGAACTTCAAATTTTGCATGCTCCAAAGACTCTATATTGCGCACTTGTCCTAAAAAATTGACAGACTTTCGCCGGGAAATGGCAGAGAAATTTCAGAGTTTAGAGAAAAAAAGGGGTTGGCGCTTCCTGGATGCTCCCGCAACCTGTGGCTGTCTGTACACACCTCTTTGGTGTACTCCTGACTCGTGCGCATGCTCAGTCCTTCGGACTGTCGTTGACACGGCCCAGTTTGGGACGGGATTTTGGTCAAAGTGTGGTCCAAACGTCGGCAAATTTGGAGGTCGAAAAATGTTCCGACGAACTTCAAATTTTGCATGCTCCAAAGACTCTATATTGCGCACTTGTCCTAAAAAATTGACAGACTTTCGCCGGGAAATGGCAGAGAAATTTCAGAGTTTAGAAAAAAAAGGGGTTGGCGCTTCCTGGATGCTCCCGCAACCTGTGGCTGTCTGTACACACCTCTTTGGTGTACTCCTGACTCGTGCGCATGCTTAGTCCTTCGGACTGTCGTTGACACGGCCCAGTTTGGGACGGGATTTTGGTCAAAGTGTGGTCCAAACGTCGGCAAATTTGGAGGTCGAAAAATGTTCCGACGAACTTCAAATTTTGCATGCTCCAAAGACTCTATATTGCGCACTTGTCCTAAAAAATTGACAGACTTTCGCCGGGAAATGGCAGAGAAATTTCAGAGTTTAGAGAAAAAAAGGGGTTGGCGCTTCCTGGATGCTCCCGCAACCTGTGGCTGTCTGTACACACCTCTTTGGTGTACTCCTGACTCGTGCGCATGCTCAGTCCTTCGGACTGTCGTTGACACGGCCCAGTTTGGGACGGGATTTTGGTCAAAGTGTGGTCCAAACGTCGGCAAATTTGGAGGTCGAAAAATGTTCCGACGAACTTCAAATTTTGCATGCTCCAAAGACTCTATATTGCGCACTTGTCCTAAAAAATTGACAGACTTTCGCCGGGAAATGGCAGAGAAATTTCAGAGTTTAGAAAAAAAAGGGGTTGGCGCTTCCTGGATGCTCCCGCAACCTGTGGCTGTCTGTACACACCTCTTTGGTGTACTCCTGACTCGTGCGCATGCTCAGTCCTTCGGACTGTCGTTGACACGGCCCAGTTTGGGACGGGATTTTGGTCAAAGTGTGGTCCAAACGTCGGCAAATTTGGAGGTCGAAAAATGTTCCGACGAACTTCAAATTTTGTATGCTCCAAAGACTCTATATTGCGCACTTGTCCTAAACAATTGACAGACTTTCGCCGGGAAATGGCAGATAAATTTCAGAGTTTAGAAAAAAAAGGGGTTGGCGCTTCCTGGATGCTCCCAGGAGCATCCAGGAAGCGCCAACCCCTTTTTTTTTCTAAACTCTGAACTTTCTCTGCCATTTCCCGGCGAAAGTCTGTCAATTTTTTAGGACAAGTGCGCAATATAGAGTCTTTGGAGCATGCAAAATTTGAAGTTCGTCGGAACATTTTTCGACCTCCAAATTTGCCGACGTTTGGACCACACTTTGACCAAAATCCCGTCCCAAACTGGGCCGTGTCAACTACAGTCCGAAGGACTGAGCATGCGCACGAGTCAGGAGTACACCAAAGAGGTGTGTACAGACAGCCACAGGTTGCAGGAGCATCCAGGAAGCGCCAACCCCTTTTTTTTTCTAAACTCTGAACTTTCTCTGCCATTTCCCGGCGAAAGTCTGTCAATTTTTTAGGACAAGTGCGCAATATAGAGTCTTTGGAGCATGCAAAATTTGAAGTTCGTCGGAACATTTTTCGACCTCCAAATTTGCCGACGTTTGGACCACACTTTGACCAAAATCCCGTCCCAAACTGGGCCGTGTCAACGACAGTCCGAAGGACTGAGCATGCGCACGAGTCAGGAGTACACCAAAGAGGTGTGTACAGACAGCCACAGGTTGCGGGAGCATCCAGGAAGCGCCAACCCCTTTTTTTCTAAACTCTGAAATTTCTCTGCCATTTCCCGGCGAAAGTCTGTCAATTTTTTAGGACAAGTGCGCAATATAGAGTCTTTGGAGCATGCAAAATTTGAAGTTCGTCGGAACATTTATCGACCTCCAAATTTGCCGACGTTTGTACCACACTTTGACCAAAATCCCGTCCCAAACTGGGCCGTGTCAACAACAGTCCGAAGGACTGAGCATGCGCACGAGTCAGGAGTACACCAAAGAGGTGTGTACAGACAGCCACAGGTTGCGGAGCATCCAGGAAGCGCCAACCCCTTTTTTTTCTAAACTCTGAAATTTCTCTGCCATTTCCCGGCGAAAGTCTGTCATTTTTGTAGGACAAGTGCGCAATATAGAGTCTTTGGAGCATGCAAAATTTGAAGTTCGTCGGAACATTTTTCGACCTCCAAATTTGCCGACGTTTGGACCACACTTTGACCAAAATCCCGTCCCAAACTGGGCCGTGTCAACGACAGTCCGAAGGACTGAGCATGCGCACGAGTCAGGAGTACACCAAAGAGGTGTGTACAGACAGCCACAGGTTGCGGGAGCATCCAGGAAGCGCCAACCCCTTTTTTTTCTAAACTCTGAAATTTCTCTGCCATTTCCCGGCGAAAGTCTGTCAATTTTTTAGGACAAGTGCGCAATATAGAGTCTTTGGAGCATGCAAAATTTGAATTTCGTCGGAAAATTTTTCGACCTCCAAATTTGCCGACGTTTGGACCACACTTTGACCAAAATCCCGTCCCAAACTGGGCCGTGTCAACGACAGTCCGAAGGACTGAGCATGCGCACGAGTCAGGAGTACACCAAAGAGGTGTGTACAGACAGCCACAGGTTGCGGGAGCAACCAGGAAGCGCCAACCCCCTTTTTTTCTAAACTCTGAAATTTCTCTGCCATTTCCCGGCGAAAGTCTGTCAATTTTTTAGGACAAGTGCGCAATATAGAGTCTTTGGAGCATGCAAAATTTGAATTTCGTCGGAACATTTTTCGACCTCCAAATTTGCCGACGTTTGGACCGGTACAGTTTACAAAGTCCACATGCAACGGCCGAGTTACCCCAAAGAGGTGTGTACAGACAGCCACGGTTTGCGCGAGAGCAGTCAGGAAGCCTCAACCCAGTTTTTTCTAAACTTTGAAATTTCTCTGCCATTTCCCGGCGAAAGTCTGTCAATTTTTTATGACAAGTGCGCAATATAGAGAGTTTAGGGCATGCAAAATTTGAAGTTCGTCGGAACATTTTTCGACCTCCAAATTTGCCGACGTTTGGACCACACTTTGACCAAATTGCCGAGCCAAACTGCGGTGCGTTAACGACAGTCCGAATGACTGAGCATGCGCACAACTCAGGAGTACCCCAAAGAGGTGTGTACAGACAGCCACGGTTTGCGTGAGAGCAGTCAGGAAGCCTCAACCCAGTTTTTTCTAAACTTTGAAATTTCTCTGCCATTTCCCGGCGAAAGTCTGTCAATTTGTTATGACAAGTGCGCAATATAGAGAGTTTAGGGCATGCAAAATTTGAAGTTCATCGGAACATTTTTCGACCTCCAAATTTGCCGACGTTTGGACCACACTTTGACCAAATTGCCGAGCCAAACTGCGGTGCGTTAACGACAGTCCGAATGACTGAGCATGCGCACAACTCAGGAGTACCCGAAAGATGTGTGTACAGACAGCCACGGTTTGCGCGAGAGCAGTCAGGAAGCCTCAACCCAGTTTTTTCTAAACTTTGAAATTTCTCTGCCATTTCCCTGCGAAAGTCTGTCAATTTTTTATGACAAGTGCGCAATATAGAGAGTTTAGGGCATGCAAAATTTGAAGTTCGTAGGAACATTTTTCGACCTCCAAATTTGCCGACGTTTGGACCACACTTTGACCAAATTGCCGAGCCAAACTGCGGTGCGTTAACGACAGTCCGAAAGACTGAGCATGCGCACAACTCAGGAGTACCCCAAAGAGGTGTGTACAGACAGCCACGGTTTGCGTGAGAGCAGTCAGGAAGCCTCAACCCAGTATTTTCTAAACTTTGAAATTTCTCTGCCATTTCCCGGCGAAAGTCTGTCAATTTTTTATGACAAGTGCGCAATATAGAGAGTTTAGGGCATGCAAAATTTGAAGTTCGTCGGAACATTTTTCGACCTCCAAATTTGCCGACGTTTGGACCACACTTTGACCAAATTACTTGTAGAATACATTTGAACGGGCAAGAATCATTGTGTGTGTTACAATGAGTGTACTGTGTGCGAGACCTGCCGTGTCTGCTGGAAATCTTGTTTTAATTCCGTTTACAAGAAAAAGACGTGACCTCGTGGTCACGTGTCGTATAACAATTATCCAATGAGAGCGCAAACAAATTAGCCTGTCCCGCGGCCCGGCGCGACGTGATGAGTCATGGTTGTCACTATGAGCAAAAACATGTACATGTTCATTGTAACCCCATTGTTAGTAACAATGGTGTGTGCCCAATTTCCATTGTTAGATGTTCATAGTGTGTGGAGCATGCGCTTTATTTATGACAGGACTCAACATATTGTTGTATTTTATGTAGGTCGTCTGTCGCTCTACCTGGCCCGGTATTCCGTCTCCTATCTATTGGGTGTTACGATTTCCGAAACGACTGGTTTCAGCTTATAGGCTCGATTTCGTGCTTTTCCGTCGTCGCTTGTCTCTGGGTAATCTGATCTAGTTTCTGATTTGTTTCTCTATTTTTTACCAATTAAAATGTGGCTGCAATCTCAAAGTAGAACCTGAGGCTTGGAATTGTTTTAACTTTACCAGGCATATCCAAAAAAGGTTTCGAAAATGATGTCACGAAAGCTCGTTTCTCTTAAATTTGGGGTTAAGAAGTTGTTCATTGGTATGTCGACCATTCCTCAATTATCTTATACATCATGATTAATCTGTTGTTTTTTCTTCGAGTTTCCAGGGGAGCCCAGTCCAATCTATGGAGTAGGTTGGTGACTGCTTGACTATATTCCCCAAAGATGAACCTTGCCGCTTGCCTTTGCACTTGCAGTAAATATCGCCCTTTAAGTGTGGATCCCATGACGAATATTCCAACAAAGGCCGCACCGCCTCCACAACAACCGTTTGATATGTGCGCAAATCAAGTACTTCCGGAGTTAATTTTTATACATACCGGGCTTCAGAGAACGGTTACCCTCAGCATATGAACAATACATGGCCTCGTAAATCGAACAACACCTTTGCCTGTTAATATTACCCAAAACATGACGAGAAGGATTCAATAAACTGGTGCGATCTTCTAAATGCAAGTGACATTTTGAAATTTATATTGAAGAATTATTGAAATTTTGCTCATAATATAATTTATAAGGTACAGGTTCTACAGGTGGGTAAAACCAGAAGCTACCTGCAATTGACCATGTTGACTGGCATCCCATCCAGGGGAGTAGCAATGCTCCTGGTCACTCCATACCATAGAAACTGGGGATGAGTATTGGCCATAATAAGAGCTGGAGGCCAAGAGAATATGCAGGTTCTGATGTACAAATAAGGAATGATTATATTGTTCTTACAGAACTGACCACGGAGGCGCCCACCACCACTGGGGCGCCCACCACCACCGTGGCGCCCACCACCACCGAGCCGCCCACCACCACCGAGCCGCCCACCACCACCACCGAGCCGCCCACCACCACCACCGAGCCGCCCACCACCACATCACCACCAGGTTATTTTTATGATTGTTTATTTGTGAATGTTGTCAGTCATCTAGGTGTATGATCAATTTGGAATAAATGATTAAATCTGGACCTCTCACATTTAAGGGGCCGTCCATAAAGTACGTACGCATGAAATGCCCACTTTTTAGACGCCCCCCCTTCCCCCCTGTACGCATGTTGTACGCAGTGGCTCCAACACCCCCTCCCCCCGTACGCATACCCATTCGTATACCTCAGCATTGGTTATAAAGCATTGGTAGATAGTTCAGTACTACAGTATATACTACTAGTATGGTTCGCATGTTATTGCCTCCAAAGTCTGAAATATATGACAAAATCTATAGTTTTCTTTTGCATTTTTTAAAACTTAAAATGACACATCAATCATCAGTAAAATAATACTGATTTAATGAATAAGAACCT